>JANSTX010015809.1:0-17275 GCA_027564355.1 Penthetria funebris
CTACAGTGAGGCTTGAACTCCGGTCTACCGCCGTACTAGTCTAGTGCTTTAACCACTGCGCTACCACGACGGGTAAATATAATTTCAAAGAAATTAAAAAAACAAAAAAAAAAAAATAAATAAATCCAGTGATTGCGAGAATCACACCCATTTAAGTAACGTAGAAACGAAAATATTATAAATAAAGTAAGCATCAAAACATGCTAAAAACTAGCCATAGATTCATGGAAAATGCAATGAAGAGTTAGAGCTTCAACACACCATACTCACAGACCAAACCCAGTAAAGGTGGAGATGATGACAATCGTGTAATATAACGTCATTCAATGCACTATTTAAACATTTATAATATGAACTGTCAGATCATGGACACTGATCACTGTAAACACAAATATCTATCTCTCTCGAATACAAGATCAACATAATTCCAACTAGAAATCTAAACTTTAACGGTGATTTTTTTGCTTACACAATACCAGTATTCCGTCAAATAGTCCTGTATTTTAGCAAAAGTATGCTTCGCAATAACTTTTTTGTATTTGAATTTGATTAACATCAACAATACTTTTTACAAATCCAAAATTAACAATCTTAACCTCATTTTAATTACATAATTAATTTTATGTAAACATTTATTTAACTTACTAACTTACAACACTTATATTAAATAACTGTGTACCATTAAAAAAATTGTTCATTTTAAAAATTAATAATTTAGAAAATTATAATTTAAAACTTAAAAAAATATTTTTTTTTCATAGTCCACTTACCTCTTTCCTTACGACCATTTGGAAAACCAAAATTTGGATCAAAACTAGGCTCATTTAATGGATGCGGTGTTACATCTGGTGATACATACAAAGTATATGCATTTCCCATTTTATTATGAATTTTTAAATTCAATATTTTTATTATGACAATTTTTTGTAAATTTTTCTTTTGAAAATTTTAATAATAATTTTGACACTTTTCCATCCGTATCGGGGGTAGCGAAGATGTCAAAGGTGTCAAAAAGTGAATGTGGCGAAATTAATTTATACGCTTTTTATGATACAGTGATAGGTAATGGAATTAAATATTTTTTAATTTTGGTAGATGTTCGTTTTCTTATGTTTATAAATAATTCTTAAATTATTAATTAATATTGTTAAAGTGTTTACTTTTATTTATTATTTATACTACAAATATTGTTGTAATAATAAAAACATTTTAGATGTTAAATTATATAATAATTTACGAAATACATTTTTTTAATACAAAATTAATATTGTTGTGTACATAGGGCCAAAAAATAAATACTAGAATCTAACTTCAATTTTATTCACATTTTGAATTTTGACAAATTGCGATGTGAATGAAGATACATTTGATTGTTTTAATAAATAATTATTTAAAAACATAAAAAACTTCATAAATTTGCAAATTTAATTGTAATTAAATATTTAAAATGTCTAAATTTAAATCAACAGAACATGAGAAACATGTAAGTATTTTATTGATTATTATTTTTTATACAAAAAACAAAAAAAAAAAAAAAATGTAAACAGTCCTCCCTGATCCCTGACAAATCAATGGTCAATAGTCATAAATTAAATATAAACCTTTGTTTATATGCCAATAAAATGTATTAATAATTATTATATTATGCAGATATTAGTTGTTAATTGAATAAATTGTGTATAAAATAATATGCATACTTAAATGCGTACTACAATCTACTCGTATGCATATTAATCATCCTCTGTTGGAAATATCGTGCTGATGAACAAGACACACTTTAATTTGGACTGTTGATGAGTGCTGGGTACAGTAATGCAATACAATGAATCAGTGAATTAAATTCGAATTCTTATAATTAATAGATATGTTAATATCATCAGTAATTTTAACGTTTTATTTATTAATTATAGGAAAGTACATGACAAATTTGCAGTTAGTTCAAATTTGTTTCGGTCTGTAATTGTAGTGTTGTTGCTGTAACACCTTATTCCAAGTTTATTCTAAGCATATGTCTAGTTTCTAGCGTGCACATTATTTTTTAAAACGTTTACTGTTTCACGTTTCTATGACTGGTCATATTCATGGGACATGGACATGGGAACTCCCATGTTTCTGCAGTTTATCGCTGTATTTTTACGAATTTAGTTTACTCATTTCGGAATTTTGTTTGAAATTTACGTATTATTTTCAATAACGTTCACTGCATCCTTTAGCAGTCTATAGAATTTGATTTAATTACTTTTTTTTTGGCGACATATCTAAATTATATTGTACCATTTAGTACAGAAATTGCCATCTGTGGATTGGTCTATCGACCGTTACCATCCTTTACATCGTGTAGACAAATTGGGGCTTTCAAATCATTAGGTACTGGTTCTTTGCTAGTCTATTAATTCACGCTTATTGTTTCTTCGATCATATGTGTAATTTTCTGTTTGTTTATTATTTGTTTTATTTTATTTTATTTTTTTTTTTTCGAATTTTATCGCTTCTAGTGATTGCAGTTACATAGACAGGGTTTTAAATTAACAATTTTGAGTGTGAATGATGGGTAAGTGTTAATAGTTTATAACTGTTCTGTAACTCTTGAATATTTTCACCACATGTTACTACTGTACTCTTAGACATTTAATCCAGTTACAGTAATTTTCGATGAACCATTGTTTTACTTCTGTATTTCTTTAAAATATTTTCACACTACAATTAAAAATTCAAATCATTCATAGTCATACGAAAACTAATTCTATAAATTTTATAATTTTTTTTTTTAGAAATTAATGTATAAACGAAGTGGAGAAGTTTCAGATGCACAAAAAATTATACTTATTGAACATTTTAGTGATAATCCATTATCGTTGCGTATCGCAAACGATTCAACAACATCAATTGATTCGATAGACAAACAAAGTTTATGGATTTTATTAACACATAAATTACATGCATCTGATGGATGCTTTAAGTCAAGTAGAAATTGGTGTAAATATTGGATTGATTTAATAAATTATACAAAAATTCGTGCAAAAATGTCAATTAAAGGACATAAAAGTCAAAAATTACTTAGACCGCCAACATCCATTGAAAGACGTCTATTAAATGTTATCGGTGTGAAAAACATTGCTGAACAATGGTATGAAACGTGGAAAAATGCCAAAGATTTATCAACTACAGAATTGAAAACAGATAAAATTTCTATAGAAAATTATATGCAAAATGAAGATGAAAATAATGAGGATTTAAATTGGAATGATGAAGTAATGATTAATTACAATAATAATTTAAATCAAAAAAATAAAAAACAATATTTTTTTTATATTAAAATACATTTTTCTTCAACAGAGTTGTGATTTCATGTATAATAAGGAAACATCAAATAATCTAATAACAACTCTAAAAATTGATGATAATTTACAGCAAATGAAATCTTCAAATGAACCGCAAGAACAAGAAGAATCTGATGGAATGATATGCTCTTCATTGGATAATGATTATGAAATTTGTAGAATTAATGGTCCTGTTACTGTAATTGCAACTCACAACAATTTACCACCTGTTCCCGAAGATATGAAAACAGAAAGTAAACGTGATGATAAATATGATTTTCATAAATTATCTGTGGCAATGAACAAATTAGCTTCGCAAGCAACTACTTTATCAAATAATTTAAAACTTTTGGCAAATATTTTAGATAAAACAAATTGTGTGGATAAAATTAAAATAGATGATAGTAATTTAGATTAAATGAAAGTTTGTTAAATTCTAATTAAAATTGTATTTGTAAATATTTAAATTGATGGGTATGTTAATACCATCACATATATTGTGATTTTTTAAATTATTTATTAAAACTTGTAATGATAAATATTTAAAATTATATAAAATTAGCAAATTGAATGAATGTCCATTAATTTAATATGTTATTATTTAACTTAATCTGCATTGAATGCAGAATAATTTTTTCATAAAGTAAATTGATCAATTTCAGTAGTGTACATTTTAAACATTTTTAAATCACATAATAATAAATGTAGTATTTATGTTAGCTGCTTAATTATCTGCAATATTTAATTCAAAATAAGCAATAGAGTATTTACTATGCATTAGACTTCCATAAATTTTAATCAAAATAAATTTAATAAGTGTTTGTATATATAGAAAATAAAATATTATGTAATAAAAATACATGAAATAATTCGCAATATTTATATGTTTGTGATAATTTAAGATTTAGATAACGTAAATTTATATTATTGTAAAAGAATTGATTTCAAGTAAATAATAAAATACTATCTGGCATATGTGCAAACTTAAAAAACAAACCTAATTTATATTATGCCTAAAACAGGTTATGACTTGTAAACTCTGTTCAATGTACTGGTGATCTGGGTTAAGATCAACGACAAGTGCTTACAATACTTTGCCGCGGTAGCCATCGGAAACGTAGTTTGTTACTAACATCTATTCAAACATTAAGGGAATTTCGAATGGGGAACAGAAAGCTGGAGTAACGATTCAAATGATTCAAACACCAAAATTAAATGGTGGAATGATTATACAAATCTGTGGAGAAACGGCAGATGTACTTAAAATTAATCTATTTCAGAAGAACAAAATACGGGATGAAAATTGAAATTAGTTAAGAATCATAATTCGTATAAGAATTAAATTCTTATAAGGATTTCCCGCGATTCTAAAATTTTCAATCCCGAATCTTGGAAACCACTAGTAGAGGGTTGGTTTCGCTACGGGTGTCATTGCAAGTGGTGTTGCCGCAACTGTTGTTATCTCCCTTCATTCGGGTTCACCGCACACGAATGTTCTTTTGTATTCATAAACATTAAACAGTAGTCATTTCGGACAAAAATACTAATATGACAATAAATAAATTAATTGAAGCAAACCTCTAGTAAATAAAACTAAGCCTGACCGTTTTTAACTCTGTAAAGAAAATATCCATTCCAATGAAAATAAAAAGCATTATTGATTTTCCTTAAAAATATTTTATTTTTATATTTATACCCTAAAATAAACTTACAACTAATAAATTATCACAAATTTTGTCAATTTGTTCCATTATTCAATTTTAAATTATTAAATCAAAAATTGATTAGTTGCTACTCCAAAATGTTTGCTTTAAATTTTAAATTATCAAACGTATTCCTTGGGCAATTTTAAGGACAGTCAAATAAAATATTTATAATTAATTATTTATTCATCTTTTTGTTTAAATAATTTATTTTATAATGGAACTTTTAGGAGTACTTGTCATTTTATTTATCAAGCTTACAGACTAAATAATACTTAAATAGAATAATTAATAAAATAAAAAAAAAAAACAAAACTTCCTAAATATTTGTTTTAAAATTATTAAAATTAACAGTCCACAAAAATCAATCATTTTTTACAATTATCATAAAAAACTGATGAGCCACGATTTGCAATATCTGCATATTCTCTTTTAGGTGAACATAATCTATTTGAGAAATCTGTATTTCGTTTCCTGTAATAAATTGCAGAAAATTAATAAAAATTCATAATTCCAAAATAAAAAATATATATACTTACTCTCTTGATGGCATCTGCATTGATTCAACTTTTAATGATTTAACATAAAGATGATCATTACACCAAAACAGACACAGTGTTCTTGGTTCAAGTACATTCAATTCATGTGACCAATTAAGTTCAACTTTACGTATTCTATCGCCAAGATCATGTTGATTGGTGATAACAATTTGATAAGCAGATCCATGTTCTAGTCTTGCTGTCCCTTTTGGTGTTAAATCAATGCCGCGTAATGCACCACGATCAGAGAATATAGCTGCCGATAAATAACCCTGAACCCATTGTTCAGCAACTCTAGGTTTAGCTAATTCAATTGTAAATCTATAATGACGTTCTGCGGAATAAAGAATTAATAAAATTTAAAAAAAAAAAAAAAACTATACATTTAATTAAAATCAATAAAACAACACTTACGACAAAATGGAAAATCTTTTCCAGTTGTTAAATAATATTTTCCAGGCTGTGGAGGTATAATATCATTTGATTCTGTATTAATTTCATTCTCAGATGAATTTGATGATGATAACATTGGCAATGAGGCATGATAGCCCATTATTGCACAATTTCCTGTATTACATTTAAAACAACGACCAGCTAAAAAGTGTTGATATGATGGACATCGATGTGCTTTGAAAATAGAAATTAATTAATTATTTACAGAAATTATTAATATATGGAATTTGTTGGCAAAAGTGTTGTAATCCAGAATTATGAATCAAAAGTGAATATAAACAGTTTATCATTAAATCTAATTGTGTGATCCACGACACTTATCGAATAGTATAATGATAAAAACTGGTAATACGATAAAACGAAAAAGAGAAACATAGTAATTGGAATCAATAAATACAATAGAATGCTAATAGAAGTACATAATGTGATGATGGCCAGAGGTTCAAATATTGAAAATTCTCCGTTTTATCTATTCTTTACCAACATTAGTTTCGTTTTTCAAACATTGATCTTTAGATCGACTTCAAACCAATATTTGTCATTCTCATTTCACCCTCATTTATGATAACCGTTTAGATCCGCAAATCATTCATATTCATTAATGTATTGATATGATCTGGATAACACCCACTAGAGCATGTCTGCCCGCTTGTAATTTTGACATAATAAGGATTGAAAATAATATGACAGAAGTGAATAATTATTTTGAAACAAATCCTTTTATGATGTCAAATTTTATTATAACAAAAAAAAAAATGAATTTGTTTGTTAAATTTTTAAAATAAATAACATGTAAATACCTACCCACATACGGACATTTTCCATTTATACTATCAATAAATAATTTTATTGCTCGTACATGATTACATGCTAATAATACTCGAGATGCTTCCTCAATACCATCTTTTATCAATGTAAATGGTATTAATGTGCCGCCCTCCTGTGACAAAGCACATCCAGGTTGTTCTTTACCATTATTTGGATAAAAATCAATATGACCACATGATTCAGACATTCCATAACCGGGCATTTCAAGTAAAAAGAAACTTCTACCATCTGTGTGAATGACATCAACAAATTGGGCATCAGATGCGTCTAATCTAACGGTTGATCCCATTCCCTGAAAGTATGGTTCTGCAGGATCTAGACCAGTAATTCTACCAATACCCGGTATCCTTTCACCAGCATATGCAGCTGTATGAGCGCCCAATGAATGACCTATCATATGAACATCTTTTGGTTTCAATCCATATTCTTGCAGTTTTTTTATTAAATGAGCAATTTCTAAACCAACTAATCTTGTATTTGCTGTTGCCTAAATTATATAAACGAGTACATATACTCTCATTAATTAATTATTTATTTCAATTTTAATTTTCACAGTTGTATGGAAAGTGGTACATTCAATATAGGGATGAACATAATAGAATATTTATATAGTTATTAATATCAGAAATGTTACCTGGGTATACAGGGGTAATGAACCTCCTGCCCAATCAACAATTATTACATTTAATCCTTTTCTTGCAATTAATTCATCTCTCATATCGGATACCCAATTTGATAGAGGGGTATCAATAAAACCATGTATTATAAATTTTGTTAACCATTCCGGATTGAAATTTGACTCTTTAATACTGTTTTTATCATCAGCAATTAACATATGTCCGTCTGTTGGATTTTTTTCTGTATATAATATAAATCTTGTATTGATAATATTTCGTGGCAATGGAAATACATTAAATGGTCTATGTATTAAATGATACCATTCACGTGTTATATTCATGCAGCCAATTTCACCATAACATCTTGTTTCATTTTCAACTGCAAATGGATAAAAAAAATTAAGGTACTTCATTTGGTGGTATGCCAATTTATATTGTGTACACACCTAGTTTAAGTATGTTTACAAGAAATAGTAATATATTGATAGAGACTTAATAACAGATGACGGATCTGTTCTATTTAAATTGATCTCTTATTCCATCAATATTTTATGAAATTCGGATAGTTCTAAACGATACGTTGATCCCTTTGAGCATACAAAAAATTTGGTTCCAATCGTTGGAAATACTTTTTAAATTGATTAAAATAAAATGTTTCACAGTAATATTTAACAATAATTAAAATACGATTGTTTGTTGTTTGTTTAATTTAAAATTGAATTTTTAACAAATTAATCGCGTGTTGTATAAAATATTATTTATATTTATTGAATTATTATTATTATATCAGTAATTTATTGGTATATAAATAGTCATTACGTTTTATGTAATTTTGTGGTTCTAATATTAATATTTTTGTTTTGTTGTGACACACCAGACACCAGGCTCCCTGAAAATGTTATTTTTGTTGTTTGATTGAGTTGGATGTAAAAAATGTTAACAAGAAAATTGATATAAAAAGGTAAATTATAAAAATATTATAGGTATACATTTCTTAATTTGTGCCTTCTTGAGAAGCTGAAACTTAGGTATGTTAATAGAACAAGAGAGTAAGAACACAATCTGCATATTATGTGTATGTGCAACTGAAAACGTTCAATAGTTTTTGCTGTTCGTTTGAACAACTTATTCTATACAACTCAAATATAATAAACGAATACTTAAAAAATGTAAATACGCCGTAACTAACGATACATTTCTGTACTGAAGTGTGGTCGAGGGTTAAAAGAAGATGTCAATGCAAAGTTTTGTCGGCCAGTTTAAAAAAAACATCTCATTAAAAACTAGCCTAGGCATTTATATGCCACTATACTGTAATATTCAAATATATAAACGGAAAATAATAATGTAAGTGACCCAAAATTTTCAGATTGATAAATTTCAATTAGAGTTATTTGCATAATGACATCTCACTGACGCCCAATGAGACCCTGAGGCGTAAAGGTTAAAGAAATCAAAAAAAAAACAAAGCACACTTAATAATATAAATTATACTTTGGAGAATTTATAGTAGGCACACACTATAATCAATAACGATTTGTTCAAATTATTCATAGAATTGGAGAAAGTCAAAGTATAGTGAACTAAAATGGTTTGAAAATTATTGAAACTGATACATCACATTCCATTACATGATAAGTTACTTCACTGGTAACTTAATGAGATAATTTAAATGAAGTAGCAGTTAAGCTATATTAGATATTCTGATGATCGGTACCATCATATGTGGTTAATGGAGTGAAAAATATTGTGGTTACTCAACCTATAATTATCTCTAACATATTCACAGTATATTAATATTAATTGAATTGTATAACGTACGATCGCAGTTTTTAGAGACTTGGTTAATAAACATAATTCATCAACAAACTTTGTGCAAATTTGCATTCCAGCGCAAATGTTGCGATATCATTGGTCGTATGTCTTAGTAGACAGTCGATTGAATTCCATTTTTTTTGTCCAATTATCGTGTTCATTGCCTCAAGATCCGACAATCTCAAATCTAAATTTATTATCAGATCTGATCTCAACTGAACTATGATCAACTTCAACTGCAAGTAGTTTCTCCATCTGTTCATTTATTGCGCCTCGTTTGATATCAAACAGCTATTACTGGATCTAAATAAATGTTTGTTGCTTATATTGTTCTCTGTCCATGATATTTTCTAAGTGTGTATACGCTTATATCGCCCATTCACTACCCATTCACAACAATAAAATGTTCAAATATTTATAACAAATTAATTGTAAAGTGTTTTTAAATATTTTTTCTTTGCTATAAACCCGGATATATTTGTGATACAGAAATACAAGGACAATTAATTTATTGACTATACAAAAAAAAAAATCAACAATTACAAGAAAAAAAAAAAAAAACTATTAATTTTTGCATACCTTACATTAATTGCGTATACAAATTTCAATAGATTTAATACCATAATTAATAATATCATACGAGTATATTAAACAGAATATACCAATTTCGAATGATAAATTAATAAAATTTTGATCATTTCACATTTCATCATTTCGATCTTGTGGGTTAATTAAATTCAAGTTCAATATCAATAATAATCACTAGCATTATCGTCTAGTCTTCAATCTATTTAAATTCTTCAATTTATCATCTATAATATATAATAAATAGCCTTCGATCAATTACATTCGATGAATTGTGTAACACATTAACAAATAGTTATATTACATAAATCACATTTTTAATTTAATTTACTTATTATATTTGATCAGTAATTCAAGTTGATCCGAGTTCATTTAACATCATAACATATTATTTGAAATAGATCAGTTATAGGATTTGCACTGATAATCGTATATATTGGATATTTACTCGATAACAGATATAGAAAAAAAGGACCGATGACAATCATCACAAATTTTATGTCTCAAGGGCACATAAGGCGGGCATTATGATTTTAATTTACCGTTTCAAATATACATGTAGCATCAAATGTGAACTCATATAAGTATAAATTTGAATTTACTAACTGGAAAAAATAGAATTATTCGTAATTATCCAGATTACATTTGAATATTTCAGTTGAGTGGTGTATAAATCCTTAAGTATCGATTTTGTTATTGAGATGTCTTTTTAGTTAGTAGGCAAGCACGACATTAACATCAGTTTTATTACTTTGCATTTTCATAATTTCATGTAATTTAGTATTTTTCTCAACAAGTCTCATTTGAAGATTTTAAATCTTCGATTTTTGTTTAAGAATTTCTGATTCAAGTGAGTTTATAGTATCAATTGTGTACATTGATTTATTCGATTCTATCAATGTAATATCTAATTGATAATTATTATGATGATCATTATCACTTTAATAATTTCAAGTTCTTCTATGTTTAAGTGTTCATCATCAACCCTGTATGTACCAAATCCTCTTCAAGTACAGTGGATTTAGAAGAAAGTACAAAATATGTCTATTTAGTGACATGTTAATTCATGAAAGTAAACCAATTTCCAGTCTATATTTATATGTTTATTTGTCCTTATGAGAGTATTTCATAAGCAAAATATCAGTTATTTTACATTGAATCAATCACAGCCACCATTTAGTGGTACATCACGTAGAAGAATATAAATTGAACAAACATCGTGTAGATATTACTCGGTCAGTGTATTTTCACAAACGAGTTATAGGACTATATGAGTAGTAAAGAAGAATAAAGTCAGTTTTACAGGTGATCCTCAATAAAGGCGTATTGATCGATATAATAATTCCCTTTACTATAATTTTACATTCATAGTAAAGATCAAAAACTACAAATTAAGTGGTGATGATATGTTATATTATTCGCATAATAATCTTAATCAACCATTATTAGTTTTGTAGTGCAAATATGAGTGATCTCAGCTAATTTAAAATGATTTTAAATATTTCAACAATTTGAAATAACACTATAATATTTTATATATAGAAATAATTTTAATGAATAGCATTCACATGACTTCACTCCTTCAGAGTATTTATTGTAGTCCAAAGTATTTCATTTTAATTTACCTTACTATATGTATATTGTTACGACGTATTATGTAAGACTGGTTTACAGTCGCAAGTAATGTAATGCTTATGTACTTAGCACTTGCATTTCATAGCATATTAACAATTTAATATCAAATTATAAAATAATAAAAAAACTAAAATAATATTCTTATTGCTTTGCAAAATTATACCTTGACCTGAAACTACTTTATCTTTGCCAATAAATTAAAAATATCCATAATATAATTAACATTAGATGATTATTGATATGCTAATGACTTTATTTATGATATATTTTTTTATGATAGAAATTTCTATTTTAATTGACTATATACGGCAATTAAAATGTACTGATTCTTTTATGAATTGCATACTTTAATTTAAAAATAAAATTATACATGAACATATGAACTAAGATATTTTCATTACCAATAAAAATTATAATTACTAAGGTCGAAAATTTAATATATATTTTTTGTTATTAATTAAAATAAAAAAATCTAATAGATCATCATGTAGCTAATGCCTTTATACTTCTATTAATTTAGTACTATATTTAAAAAAAAAAAGAGTATAGCTACTTCTTTACATAAGTTTAGGGCATGTAACACGCATTGTCGAAACTTTCCAATTACACATGAAACATTAGCAAATGATTGAACGGCGATTTGATAAAAATCTCTAGCTTACATAAACAAAAAACGATGTTAGATCAATACTTGAACACAAATGAGGAAGGCGTAGGTGGCTCAGGAATTTCAGAGATATAAACTCTATGTTCTTGGGATCAGCGAGATTTTATTGAAGCAGAAAACGGTTTACATCTACAAGTGAAACCTTTTGGAAAGTCAAGTCACTTGAACCATAGTTGTTGGTTTATTGCTAAGCAATAAGACAAAACATATGTTCTAACAATATTAATTGGGAATCTGTAATGGATGTTGACGGTATGGCTAATAAACACCAGATTTGTAAGCTATAAGCAAATTTATGCAACAATCTTGTGAAACAATATTCAATCACAAAATAATCCACAATGCAACTATTCCGTGACAAATCGTCGCACAAGTAACCAAATAGAGAATAAACCAATTAACTAGAAACTCACGGTTGGATACTTACAGTGATCACTATTTGGTTATTAGACAGATTCGTATTAAACAATACAAATATTCACAAAAGCAGCAAAAACAAAACTATTGAAAATTGATTCGTCGAGGATGCTGTCTTATTTGTATTAGACAAGATAGACGACTTTCAATATTTGAGAAATTATGTGGCAAATGCGTTAATGCTGAAAAACGAATGTTAAGTGGGGCAGTCCACACACATTTTCGTAAGCTTAAAATTGCGTATATTTAATAGAAATGTTTATCGGGACTATTTTATACCCGCGAGACTAGGAAAGTGACATCATGTCACAAATTCAAGTTGTCGTCCATTGACTTAGACGCATATTAAGAATATTTTAGCCAAATATAATATCAAACGAGAATTTGTGCAGATCGTAAAGGTTCTGATGATGTATGTTGCCCAATCCCTATATAGATCATACGGACGTCGGAGTAGCATATGTAACGATATCATTTTGCCTTAGGCATAACAGGTGTTAAAGATTCTTGCCTGAAACAAAAATACTGCGATTTTAAAATAAAAAACAGAAGGCTTTCTTCAATTTTAAACTCACAAGAATTTCGATAATTTTATCTAACCTTGAATTAAATACGACTCATAATTTTGCGGTCCTTCAAAAAACATCCACTTTTTTGATAATTTTGTTTTGATTCAAATTCGAAATAAATCACTGATATCTCGAGGTCTCGAAAAGAGTACCTACTTGGCTTGTCGAAACAGATGTTCTTCAATCCGGTTCATCTTCATTCAATATCTGATGACCATTTCAACATATAACGTAGGTAATTTTGTAACAAACTTTTACGCGACAGGTAATTTAGAATTTCGTTAAAAAAAAAACATAAAATGAGTTACTAATTTGCATATTTATTTCATCTCGTCAGTAAAATACATTATTGCGACCTATTCACAAATTAGTATTTAATTATATTAGTACAATTAAATACTTATAAGAAATTTCGCTATCAAATTGTTTTCAAGGTGGGGTACAATATAAAATACAGTAAACTATAATTCATGTCATATTAAATGAGGTTTACGATACATTTTTTGTCTACAGAATATTTTATATACCGAGTAATTAATTCATATACCATACGAGTATACTCTTCTATATCCAATTGCTGGTCAACTGATCTATCATAAACGGTGTCATAAATAATTGCACAATATACAATTGTAATTTATAATTTTATTGCAAATCATCTAATTTGTAGAGGATAACTTGAACAACGTAATAATTTTAGAATTGTTTTGAAATGAAGACAAACAGTTTGTACGTCACATTCTGAAAATATCAAACTCATTGTCAAATTAGTTAAATATTGTGGTAAAAACAAACTAGATTAAGTTCTTGGACAATAGACAATACTGCTGCTTTACAAGATGTCAAGTGCCGAATAAGACTAAAATTAAAAACGATTCCTTCATAATTAAAAAATTATGTATGCAATCAGATGACTGTCTGCTCTTCATGACAGTTGATAATTTAAGTTGCACTCTATTGAATTAATTCAAATGTGATCAACTATTATTAAGTTGTGATTTAAATTTCTTACAAATTTTTGAATTAAATTATTTGTAGAAAACTTTAGGACATTTTAAACGAACAACGAACCAGAGCCATTGAACTTTATTTAGAACATCAACGGTCAATTGTTTTAACTCAATGTGTAAATATCTGTAAATATTTTAATTTTTAAATAACACAAACTGATTTTAAATTTCGATTTAAGTTGAGCTCTGCGCTCATTAATATTACTATAATATGTTATCTGCAAATGACAATGTGGGAGAATCCTGTATAGTAAGAGAAAGATGTTGTTTAACAGTGATAAAGACAGATCAGTGATGCACACCAACATTAACGTTGATTAAGTTCTTGCATTCATAAACATATATAAGATTTTAATGTAAAACGAGATCCGTAGTAACTCTATCAAATGCTGTCTTCGGATCTTTAAATAACATGTGAATGCCTATTTTATCATCTCTTTACGTTTCAATCAATATGCAAAGTGTTTGTATTGTATCAGTTGTTTACCTGTATTTGAAGACTTCGAACTGGTTTTCTAAAATATTAATTAGATTACGGAGCCTATCTTCTTAAATTAATCGGATCCTATTTGTGAAGTATATACAAAAATATAATCGATTGATTGTGTAGTAATACTCATATATTTAGTAGCCGATTACCTACTCGTGGTCGAAAATGTTTTTATATGCCGCCTCTGTCATAGTTCCTTCACCAATTTTATGTTCTGCTTTTATCGAATTGGCAACGATAATATAGTCTAGGTATTTCTTTCGATCATCATATATACATATATATATGAGATGAAATAAAAAAATTTGTTAGAAAAATGATTGGCTATAGGTGAGATATTGCAGGAAATAATTATCATCTCGACATGTACATTATATGGATGCATCTAGGGCGGCACAATGCTATTGAATTACGATTCCAATATGCTACCTATATTTATAAAGTACTTTTAGTTTTGCCTTAGGTGGCTGATCTTAACATAATCACAATAAAATAATAAGATTAATACGTCATTATCGAAAACGAATAAAATTTATAATTGAAATTTTTCTCAAAAAAACAAATTCTACTTTTTTCAACTACTAAAAATTTTGTAAAAAATATACAATAAAATAATAGATAAACTTACATGGTAACCATGGTAAATTAACATCAAGCATCGGTAATTTATCGGCTCTGGCCCAACTAAAAGCTGCATCCAATGGACCACTATAAACGGGATTAAATACCCCTAAATATAATGAAACTATACCAGCAACTACATAATTCATCATAATGCAATGTACACTGAAAATAAAAATTTAAATTATAAATAAAATTAAATTTAATAGAATTATAAAAGGGCAAAATGGTTTTTAATAAAATTAAATTCAATTTATAATGTTCTATTTAGATGTAGTTAAACATTTACCTAATCAACATTTAAATTAATAATTTTTTGTTAAAAAAATTAATTGTTAATTTTAAATTTGAACGACGATACACTAAATTAGCCGGATAAGGTGGCCTACACGACTGTATGATGCAAAATAAATTTAATATTTGAATTTTTCATTACAAAATGTAGAAATTTACGTATTAGTTATACTCTTCCGCTATGACTAAAAGACAAAAAAAAAAAATGTACAATACTCCTACTGCTAATTGTATATGTTACCATTATAATTATTTACTAAATACCATTTTACGATAGGATGCACTTTTGTATTCTTTACTGAATACGTGCTCATTACTTCAAATGTAATAATTTATCTTTTTCCCTATAATTTCTGATTAAGTATAATTAATTCGCAGGATGGACAATAACCTTTACCATTTTTTAATTGCAATTTTTCAAAATTGATTTGTTCAATTTAAAATTTAAATAAACATAATGTTGAATATTCAATTTTAAATTATAAACGGTTTTATTGTGTTTCTAAATAAGAATAATATTCATTCTTAACAATCCATATATAAGTACAAGATATTAATTTATTAATATACGGTTCAATATAAAACTATTAATTTCAAAAGTGATTTGATTATTAATTATAAAAAAATAATTTTGCTGATTATATATATGTATACATAAAACATTACTTTAACCTTTAATTTATTCGAGAGTACAGGTCGTCAACGAACAGTCGCGCATTGTTCACGATATCTGGCTAGTACGTTCACTTTACTCCATCCGCTACCACTAGGAATTAGACTACTTAATGACGGTGTTTCAGCATGTTGTTTTTAGAAGACTAAATCTTCAATTTCTATTAAGATCCCGGACAAGTGACCAATGTGTGACCAATGTGTGACCGATCCAATTACACTGTCTTTGGTTGACAATTTTGTTAATCGCATTTAGATATGCCAATATCTGAATTCTCATTTGATTTAATATTTAAAATAGAAAATTTTAAGTATACCACTGATTCAATTATTGACGAAAATTGAATTTGTGTGCCATGATGTTATTTGTCACCGTTGAAAGTTTCGCACTCATATAATAGTACATTGAAATATGTGGCATATGCCAGACTCTATTTAAAGTGTTAAAATTCTGAAATATTTTTTCCAGTTGTTAAATCTCATTTGTAATTAGCAAACCGTCCGTAAATTATATGTTACGTTCCAAAACACTGTCCTATTGGTTTGTTTAACATACGCTAAGTTTTTCTCATATTTTGCAGCGTACCCGTTCATATTAAGTGAAAGCGAATGAGGTACAAAATATTGAAAAAACGACGGCGTCTGAGGTAGACTGACGCGTCCAAGACGGAGATTATGCCAATGTTTGGAAAATGCTCAATATGAATTAGCATGAAAATGTTGATTTCAATTGACTCGATTCGAATACTATAATATTATATTATTATTATGTACTATTATTTTTAAGTTATTAAAAAGAAAATTTGAAGTATTTTCTGGTTTCCTTAAATACCGGTAAAATTAGTTATATTTTATTTAATGCACTCAAATCTTGTATTAAATTGGAACAATGATATCATTAAATGCTGATAAAATTTGTATATGTACTATTATATAATATTTAAATCATTTTTAGACCCTGGAAACGAAGTTCCAAGGGTCTATTGTATTTGATTCCGTTCATGTAACGCCAAGAAATAAATATCTCAGAAAAAAAAATT
>JANSTX010015831.1:0-17272 GCA_027564355.1 Penthetria funebris
ACTCACTCTATTTTTATAATGATATCGATTAGTTTAAAAATACATTCGAAAATATCCAATATAAATAGCAAATTTGAATAAACATTGAAGTAAAAAGTACTAATTTCCCAAATGAAATATAGAAGACGTTACCTTTAAGAAACCATTCATTTTATTTCTCTTCCAATCAATTCTAAACACTAATATATCATCTAATTCAAGTTACCCTTAAATAAATACCTTAGAGAAATTAATCTACTATTTTATTTTTTTTTTATTTATATTCGTACACAACAAAATATTTCATATTTAATGTTATAGGGCAAATATTCGCTTCTCAATAACAAAATTTATATCAGAGGCTAAGTTATATATACTTCTTGATTAGATCCTAAAAAATCTACTGCCTGCAAACAAATAAGACAATATTTTTCAATTGAACTAAACTTTGGAGTGCCTATAATTTGGAGTAAACTAAGAACTGTCAATCATTGTCAAAATCCTATTTCTGCTGTATATGTTAAGAACCTTAAGAATTTGTCTTAATGGGAAAAAAAACATCTGAAATCAACAACATAATTCAAGACAGTTATTTTTTTTTGTCACTGGGACAACAAGATAACAAACCTGTAATATACATTATCAAAATATACTCCAAATGACAAACTACCAAGTTTTACCTGGATATATTGACTTAAGGAATTCGCGGACTTCGTCGTAAATTAGAAAAAAATATGAATTTCCTTTATTAGCATATCTTATTATTATATTTTCAAGGCAGGTTTAAAAATTAGATCGTACGAAATGCATCACCTCAATGTATCATAAGGGAAACTATTCCTAATATGTTTAATTACAAAGGTGGGTTTCTATTTTAGTTTTGATAAATTGAAAACTGACAAAAACCATGTTATAGTCAAAACTATAATTAAAATCAGAGACTGTACTGCTGTAACAGAAAATAAGTGAAATGGCAAAAGTTGTCTATAAATGCAATCAAAATATAGAACAGTTGACTGTATGTTGATATTAGTATCAGATTTTTCAATTGATATTGGGATAATGCCAGAGCTCTGATTATAAATAATTAAAAAAATAAGATCTAATGATTAACTTTACATCTTATTTTTTTAAATAAATGCTCTGATTATTTCAGAGTTTACTGATAATAATAATACAGTTACGGCTATTGTACAACAGAAAAATGATTAAGGAAAAAGGATTACTTTAGATTACCTGTCGTGATAGTAGTAGGAAATATGGAACAATAAAAAAAATGTCTCCATTATTAGCGCAATCATTTTTTTATCATCTTAACTTTAACGTCTTATATGGTGACAGTGTGATGTTTATTTGCCGTTTCTAATATGCATGTAATATCAATTGTGTACTCAAATAACTATAAATGAAATTTGCTAACTGGAAAATAGAGGATCAAACACAATTATCAAGTTATACATTTGAATATTTCAGTAGATGGGTGTATAAATTCCAAAATTTGTATCGTAATCAGAATACCGCACTGCTTTAAGGATAAATATTGGTTGAGTAGTCTCGATAATAGTCGGTCATTCCAATCATAACCATGCAATAAATTGATTTTATTACTAAATGCAGAAATTTGTCATAATATCAAATAACATAACTGTAACTACTTAATAATTTAGATTTGGTGATTATATAATAAAATGCTAAAGGTCACAATAGTCACAAGTAATTCATTGGTGCGATTGACTCAAAGCAAGACCAATTGAAATTACTAAATGCTATCCTATTATATATGTCCATAAATATAGGTCAAAGTTGCTGTTTGCTCAATTTTTTGCTTTTACTTTTACATATTTATCTTTTTTTGCAATAATTTGACTTCATATTAAAGTGACCTATAAATTTTGATAGCATGAAATAATTAACGATTTAATTTCTATTTATTTTGTTTCACAGCTTAAAAATGGTTATTTTTAAAATAACTATAATACCATGTGTAGCTAAGGGCGGAAATTGGATATCAAATCACCCCAATAATATATAAATTTTATAATAGAAATCATCCTAAGTTTTCTTCAGTGCGTACATTTCATAATAATACTGGGGTTGAGGTTTCGTTTTATTGAAATACAATCCCTTAGTTAAATGAAAAATAGAATGACATGTATATACCCGTATAAATATATACATTTGAAGGGTAAAAGTTATTATTGTCAAAGGGCAACAGGTAGCAGGCTACCACCAAAAATATCGCGTTATCGACTTCCCTATATACAAGCTACCTATCATATATACGACTGGTGTATACATTTATTGATGCTGTTATTCTTCGTGATTACTTGTTGTTGTTCCATATACACTTTATTTACTATTCTCGTATATTTCATTCAATTCTTTACATTTGTTTTTTGTGCTTCTTATCTTTAATTATGCAATAAGGAAAAAATTGAATTAACCAACCCTTCTATCTTGTGAATATTATAACGATGTAATGGATATCTGTGGAAACAATTTTGAATATACAAATACAAATATATATTCATGTATATAGCAAAGACTTTAAGGGATGGTATAAAAATTTTAAATTAAACATTTCAATGAAAATATAAATTAAACTTATCAGCAATACATTAACAACATACCAATGGACACCGTAAGTGACTAAGTGAAACTATCTAGCTAACGTTGCACAAAGGTAGTATCACTAAACATCATGGAAGTGATAATCAAGAAACGTTAACGTCACCAGAACTGATTCGAAATTTTTAAGTTAAAAATCTGAAAAAGTCTCAAGAGAGCTTAAATTAAACTTTTATAAGAAAAAGTTTTAATACAATAGTACAAGATAAGACACCAGATCAAAAGCACTGTAAATATTTCGATTACCTCATTTACAGAAAAGTTTTACTGTTCAACTATACTGTTTATGTAATGGTAGGGAACTTATTTAACAGTAGCTTTTGATATCTCTTTGTTGCAGAATGGGCATTCCGGTAAATCAGTAAGTATTTCATTAAAATATTTTAAGTGATACGTTGATCACTTGGGCACACAAATAATTTTCTTCAAATCTACAACCATCAACATTCCAACAGAACTGGGTATCGTCACATTATACAATTCTCACAGTTAATTTCTTAATTTGACCAAAAGTGCATACAATGCTCTCTATTTACTCCATTATGGCGAAGATGGTGTCAACCAAAACATTCAAAAGTTTTGGGGCTATTATAGTCATTATGATCATATTTATAATTCCAATCTTTAATTCATGCTATTTGTTTTGTTTTGTTTATTCTATTTAATGGTCGCGTCAGTTCGATATTGTTTCCGCAATCTCAATCAAAAATATTAATAGGAATAATATAAACATTACCATAATAGAATACTTGTAAGTGGTTAAATTATCACATTTCTACTATAATTTAAGAGAAAACTAAATACTTATATAGTGAACAAGAACATATCAAATCAAAGGTTCTACAAAACAATTTGAGGCAACTAAACATATACATACAACAATTGCATATTTGCTAAATGTTTAACCTTCTGCATTTAGTAATTAAGGCAAGAATCAAATATTAATTTATATTCCAAATAAGTACATATCGTTATGGAATTTTCATAGATGATAATTCAATTCATAATGCATTCAATTCATCAATTTGCTGTAATTTTAAATGCCACTAATAAATTAGTAATAATTTTAAATAATATTTTTATCAAAATATTGATGATATTAAATTGATTATGATTGAGGAAAAACCAGTAGCATATAAAACTTGAGCGTTGACGAACATCATAAAATTAACACCGCTATAAAATAGGAATACAACTGTAGTACTTATAGTATGTATAGTAGTTATATATGCAGTCTGTTTGTATCCCGGTTAAATAGGTTTTTGGTGCCTCGACAATATTTGCGGTTTTTGTCTTAGCTAAATAAAATTATATGTCTGAAATAAAAATTTACGTTAGTAAGACACATAATCAATTTCGTTTAGCTAAGACACAAACCGTAAATATAGTCGATACCCCAAATATTGTGCCTTATAGCAAAACATGCATCTTCTACACTGCCAAAACCATACATTTTTCGCCCGATCGATTAGCTACATATTTATATCGGCACCGATTGCACTATGACTTTAGAATTTTCAACCATCAATTTTCAATTAAAGTGAAATTAAAAACTAAGTTCCACACATAAGAACAGTAGTGGAAACAAAAAATCCGTTTAAATTTTTACAGATTAAATACAGGAATATCAATAAAAATCGATAGACACATTAACTCGACGAATCAATTCTTATTGACACCAAGTGAACGTATAAAAAAGACTTAAAATCTTCTATCCTTTCGTCCATGCTAAAGTTGTTTTTGGCGCGCGTTAATTACCTCAAGATGATAATATACATTTATCACATTCATTATTTTGCCTAAATACCAAAATTGTAATCCTTCAATTGCTTATAAAAGAGTATTTTAAGTATTTTAAATTTTCAAGTGCTATGTACAGATTTCATTTCTATTCAACAAGAACTCATTTCAAGTGAATTAATTTGATTTACGAGTAAGTATAATATAAAGTACAATACCATATACACGTATGTGTAGCCAACAACCTCTTAATAAAACTCACCACTTAGATAAAATAATTATGTTGTTATGTTTTGTTATATAAGGAAAAACTCATTGAATTTTGTTCTTTTTATTTCTATTTTTCTGCGAAAAGAAAACATATTTTATATAATAACTTTTCATGCTGCTTTTCACAGTTTTGTATTAGGGTTTGTGGTGAAGAAAATTCACAATATGAACAATGAAAACTTTCATAGAATTAATGCGGATATGACCATATTTTTGTTTATGAATGTACTTAAAACAGGAAAAAAAAAAAAGAAAAAGGAAATGCTAAAAGTCGACGAAGGTTTATGCGGTTAATTGAAAATTTGAAATCAAAATTTACTAAAAGGGATTATGGATTTTAATTGTTTACTGTTTTCATATTAAATTGATTTGAATTTATTATCTCCCTTAAATTCATTAATTTTTCAACAAGCTGTAAAAGGTTTCAACAATTATTTGCTTTGTGAGAAATAAAAAGTTCCAAAATTTGAAATGGGTATGCGATATGAGATATGGTTTTATATTGTGGGGTCGCTATATAATTTTGAGGATCAACTTAATCTACTAAGTTAACTGTCAAATATTAAATTTTCCAATATAAAATAAATTAAATTATCAACAATAAAGTATACGAGAATGTTTGTGAGAAGGGTGTAATAATTTGGTTTTCAAATTGATTTGTTAAAATTTTATCCAGTTATAATCGCACATGGTTTTAATATAATATTGTTTTATTAGATCAATTATTATACAACCCATCATATGTGTTATTTAAATAGTTATTAATAGAAATCTTCAATAATTTCATACCTCATAGATTTTCAGTATATACGTAATTAAAAGATTATACCAACAATAAATTTTACTGAAGGATAAATGAATGAACCTATTCTTGGAAATGATCCATAACGCATTAATGACTGAAATGAATAAAATATAAAATAACAAATTTTAAATCTATTTGTGGATGTCTATAAATTGTTGTTCATGATATATCTTCAACTGAGTGATTTATTACTTCCAGTTTCTTTGTGTAATGAACGAGGTCATGTTCTCAATATCCGATAATCTCGAACAAATCATTAATGAATATAGTGATAGGTGAAAATATCATTTGATTTATTTTATCAATTTTTTTCCAAGACCCTAGATAAAACTGAATGGCTCTCTTATGTCTATAATTGGATGGATCAGATTCGAACCGTTTTTAATTTACAATGTTTTTATTAGCTCACTTTCTGCTCTGTTTGTTTGGTCAAATTTTCTTGTCGAATTTTCGGCCACTTTGTGATAAAGTGTTTTTGTACACCCCCCCCCCCCTCAACTTTATGGGAAATATTTAACTCCTCATATTGTTTTAATGAAATCTTGTTTAGAATAGAAAGTATCCCCACTAAACTTTTACGAAATTAAACTATTTTCTTATAGAATTTTGACCTGTGACCATACTTCGAATTGACTTTTAATAGAATAGAAAATACCTGGACATTGATGGCGTTGAGTTATTTGTGAACATAACAGCTAATTTATTACTAACTCTATTGCTGCCGTTTTGAACGGTATACACAATACGTTGCTAATTCAAATGTGAACTCAAACTACTGTCAGTTCAAGTATACTTACCGTAAAGTTAGGATTCTATATCAAGCATTCAATTCCCACAGTTTACAAGTAATTTAACGAACAACTGATTAGTTTAGATAGTTTTAAATCAAATCTACTTGATTAACATTTAAAATAAGACAAAATGCATCTGATAATAATGCTATAGAAATCCAAAAAATGAACCATTTAATGTGCATCATAAAAGAAAAGGACACTTCCAAAATATATTATACCATTGACAACGATATTATTATTAATTTTCATTTTTTGTCCATAGTTGTTTTAATATAAAGCATTGGTCTATCACATAAATAAAATGAGAATAGCTTCCTATTATATAGGACTATATGTAGTCATGTACGCTGAGAGAGAGAAAAACGAATAAAAAACAAAAAAAAACAAAAAAATAAGGGAAAACTTAAAATATTTTTGCTAGGTCATGATCACATATTTCAACTATAAAGTAAAAGCAGTAATAGACTGAAAATAGAAAAACATAAATATCCCATTGACATAAAATAATACATTTTTTTGCAATAAATGTGGCTAACCATTGAAAGGAATCAAGTCACGTTTTGTGAAACACACTTCCCTTAACTTATTATCTTTTATTCGAATTAAAATTGAAATAAAAACAAAAAAAAGCTTATAAATCTTGGCGTCGCTTATGTAATTTTCTTTTTTCTGCTATCCTATTTTTCCTCAGTATTTTTTTTTTCTTTGAAAAAAATTCGAATGTTTTAGTTCTCAAATCCCCTGTCCATTCCCTGACTGTATATCTAACAAAATTGCATCACACATATATATATATATGTACACATTATATAGATTTTTTCAATATTATGCAATATACAGACGGTGTACAGAGGATGATGTTATTATTCTGTAGAGAAAAAGGATTGAAAAATTTTCCAAATGGGGTGAGTATAGTGAAATTGGGTGGTGGCAATTTCACTCGGCGACCATCCAAAATATATATAATGCGCACAGTTCTTCCCGTTAGATATATATATATATATATATATATATATATATCCATATAAACATTTAATGTATGTATATTGTATATTATGGAAAAATGCAGCCTGCAGCCCAATAAAAATTGATAGGATAAAAGCGACAATTTGTTGACATGTTCCAAATACACGGAAGAAGAAAAGGACATAAAAAAAGTACGATATTTTAAATTATTTATTATCTTACCAGCTGAGTTTTGTATAACTTTATTACAGATGTATTATATATTGCAATATTGCAATATATATACGAGTACTATATATTGGTACTGTACAAGTGCATTTAGTCCTTTGTTTCGATAAGATATGAATACAAGTAGTTGTATAGATGTAATATAGAAAGGACCAAAGCTCACAGTAACCCATTTATCCTTATAAGTAGCAAATACTTTATATTGTTTCGGATGAAATATTTTTATTGCATAGTTTATTCTTACATTTTGGTTATTATTATTTTTTTTTTTTTTTTGTGGTATTTTGTTCGTTTTTTATTTTTTTTTTTTTGTTTTTGGGTCAGTAGCCAAATTATTTATTTACTAATAGGTCCAAAATATTTAAATTTTTATAATGGAGCTTATAAAAAATAAAAAAGAAACATATATTTTTACGAATATATAAATTTTATAGCTAGTAGCAGATATACGAGCAGAGATGGGGAGTAAATAACATAAAATTTTTGGTCACTGCAATGCAAGTATTTAACCAAATGTAATACCGAACAATGTCCATTTGCATATATGTACTCGTATATAAATGAATTGAATGAATATTAAAATAAAATTAAAAATTATTTAAAATAAAAATATCCAAATGTTTATATATACGAAAAAAAGGGATAAACATTTTTATTGTATATACAAAGCAGATATTAAAAAGGAAATTTTACATGTAACACTCATAGTAATGCGTCAAAACCATTACTTCGTAAACCACAATTTTTCATTTTAATCATTAGTTTCAAGACAACATACGTCTATTACGTAAAAATTATTAAGCTTATGTATCCCATATAAGGGTTGGTGAATTTCTTATTTTTTTAAACCAAAATTGAATTCCAGATCAAGTGGTAAATTTAATTGGCCGATGATATCAAAATTTGAAATTAATTTCATTAAATTATCATCATCATCAACATTTGCCATTTGATGTCCACTGTTGGACGTAGACCCTCTTCCAATTCCCTACATCGATAATTATATTGTACATACTGCTTCTAAACACTTTTCAATATCAATAATTCATATAGTAGGAGGTCTTCCTACACTTTCTCATGCTTATCTTGTCACCCACATTCTGAATCTAACGATAATCAGACAATATTGACCAAATCAACTCCATTTCAATTCGCCCATTCTCAGTATTGGTGACGTATTCACAAATTGGTCGTTCTATGTCTTAAAATAAGATATTTTCAAAGCTTTTTGAGTCATCCTTAATCCGTCGGCAGCATGAGCGTTTAGAGTTAAATATATCACAGATGAAAATTGGTAAAATATTTGGAAAGTTTTATGACAATTGATGGAAGTGTGGAAACAAATGTAAAATTCCGCATACAGTAAATGTTTGGTATAGATTTTGATAAACTTCAAAAAATCTGAAGTTGTTAACTTCTTTAAAATTAATTATTTTATCAGATCTTACAATTGAATCATTTCTTTACATCAATTTCATCATATCCAATTTGCATATGTAACCCTTTCATAAACCATCATTTCCTAAAGAAACATTTCATATAAAATAAGTACAAAACATTCAATTTACCTAACCCCTTTATAAAGGTAGCGCATATTTGATGTCAATATTTGAATTTGCCAATGGATGAACATTAATATAAATATTTTCCTTATTTTACCCACCGTTATCCAGGTGCTGTTCAACTCGTATAATTACCTTTTCGGGAATCATTAATCTAAATAAAGATTTAATCAATAAATAAACAAATCACAAATAACCATTCTTTCCCCTCATTAATTTGATAACTAAATAATAAATGATTTTACACATCTAATTAATTTCTGTAGTATATTTTATCGTCATTTATGTATTTATGATACAATTATTCAATTTGAACATCGATTAAAAATTTAACTAAATGACACAATGTACAACAAACCAAGAGTCTTACCATAAAATTTATAAGGGAAATTATATGCTTGTCTGAAATTAAATAAATAAGGGTATATTCGTACCTCCATACAACTAACCATATATAGAGCCAACTAGCTAGCTAGCTAGATATTTTAACGATGTTAGATGTATAATATTACAAAAGCTAATTAATTGTCTGTGGTCATAATTAACACTGACTTATTTATTTGTAGGGCATTACATCTTAAATTCGATTAGAATTGAAATTGCGTGTTAAGTCTACCATATAGGTGGATGGGGTTTGTAAGAATTGAATGTATATAGTACTTGTCTATAGTATAAAAAGAAGTGTACACA
Organism: Penthetria funebris; assembly: GCA_027564355.1. NCBI lineage: Eukaryota > Metazoa > Arthropoda > Insecta > Diptera > Pleciidae > Penthetria > Penthetria funebris. Next base: position 9,663 of record JANSTX010015831.1, read on the forward strand.
AAATATATACAATATAATTAAGAAATGTTTTGGTTTGGCGTAATGTTTCTGAATAAGTCCGCCTATAACTTAAACAGGAAATAAAAATTAATGGTTTTTGAAATTATCGGATTCACTTTAATGTTAATCGTTTTACAATTGTTTTGTTAGGTAGCAATAGGTTTAGTGGTGTTTCCATAGACAAAATCTTGGACGAAATCAACAATAAGAAATTGCTGTATATCATCGTGTGTTTAACGTCGGAAAAATAATTTGAACTATAACACGGTAAAACGGCAGGGTAGATGAGTTGCGATTAGTAACTAACATAAAATTTTACTAACCTCAGATGCTGTGTGACTCCAATTTCCTTCGTCAAAACGTGTAGATTGCACAAAAAATTCAATAAATGACCTTGAATCGCATTGCAAAATTTGTTTGAAACCAGAGTTCAATACTTTGCGCTGGTGCTTTGAATAATATGGCTAATTATCATGTGGATTATATATTGTAGCTCAAACGATTTAAATTGCATATTATTCAAAATTATTTCTAAAGTAGATTTGACCGCAATGCCACAAACAAACACCAGTCATAATTAAATAATTATATTACGTTCACTTAAAAACCCTTTTCTTTAAAAAAAATAGTGTTAAATGTAGTGTAACAATAGTTCAGAGATTTACTAACCAATAGAGCAACATTATTAGGTGGAGAAGCAATTTTTACAGCATATATACAAGACACGGCGTTACTAGGATTGAATTGCATTTGGCCATATTGTATTGTAACTACATTTATATTAAAAGGCCATAATTATGTATTTGTTTTTTTTTTGCCGAAGTGTAAACAACATAGTATTTTATAGACTCAGCTAAACAATACAGTTTTTTTAAACTCTGTTAAACCTCACTTTTTTTGTTTCCATTTGAAGAAAAATGCAACATCGACTGCTGTGAAATTCTTATACAGATGTCACATGTCGTATGCATATAGAATGTTGTATACATATTAAAAACGATGTTGTATACATATTAAAAATGACAAAGTAACCCATGTGGTGTACAGATTCAGACACATTGTGACACATTAATTTATATCGTTGAAGTGAACAAGAACGTTGATGTACCAGAAACTTAAAAAATCTATGTAGGTTTTATCAAATTATCAGATTTGAGGATACACAATGTTAAACAAATGATGTCACACATATTCTGATTAAAGTATCTATAAAGTCAAACTAAAACTATGAAAAATGTTAATATTTGTTATGTGACTGAACTACATTTTTGCAGTTTCATTGTAATGTGTTATTGACAGTATCTATATGACTATATTAACTGAAAATAATAAATTATGGAGAACAAATAATACAGAGAATAGACAAAGGTTGTATGAATTAGATTACTTGATAAATGAATACAATAACTAAATAACGAGGAATTAGCACAACCTGTCAGTCAAACTTCATTAGTGACATTTTTGGAATGTCACATCAAAATCTGTAAACCATACCTGTCTATTCTCAGTCACTTGGGCATCTCCGATTGTATAAACATTTGCTGTCTTGACACATTTTAGGCTTTTACTTCGCATCTGTTTATTTAATGCACTAATCAATATACTAAATGGTCTACAAACTGCTGACCCATTTCACTGTATTCCAATTGACAGTATATTAATGCGTTTCGTAGATTTATGTTAATTTTGCATATAATGTTAATAGTTTAATATGAACATTACGTAACCCTAAAGTTGAAAGCAGTTTCCTTCTAACCATGATGCTATTTGTTATACGCGATATATTTGCTGTGACAGTCCTGATGGTACAATGAAAATTTCTTTGAAATTATTTTGTGCTTGACTATATTGTACCACACTAATTTGTGATTAATAAAATAAATTTAAATAATTATTTTGTTATTTGTTGCAAAGTAAAATTCAAACTACCCCTAATTAAAAATTAATGTTTTATAATTTTGTACATATTTTCAAATTAAAAAATAAAATTATTATAAAATTATATACTACAATTATTTATAATTCAACAAAATTCATGAATATTATGTGGAATTTTATGGGAAAAAGCTATGAATTCCCTTTCAAGGAAGAAAATAGAAATATTATCGCGTATTACTTACTGTGCTGTACATTAATTATTCAAAGCTTTTAAGACAAAAGCACAAAACAAAAGTTAATTATAAGGGAAACAACGAACCGAAAACATGTATTTATATACAGTGAATTTTAAAGTATATTATTTACATTATTAAATAATATAATAAATAGAATATTTTATTGGATATTTTTCCTTTTGAATTTACTAATTAATTTTCCGTCAAATTGTAAACATAATGTACAAATTAGTATTTAGATAAACGGAAGTAATAAAACACTGAGATGTTTTGTAATAATCAAAATATCACATAAGATTCTAAATGATTTCAATATTTAAAATGCTGACACATTGAGATGACAACTATTATTGAGGTTACTCAATAAATATTTTCCTCCACTCGAGATCATCATGGTAATTTTGTGTTTGTTGACTGATTGAATGCGGTGACAGGATGCAAAATATTTCAAAACGGAATGCATATCATAAATACGATGCAAAACTCTATATTGTTAATCACGATATAGATCACGAACCATATTCATGATAATCTCATGCTCACTTATAGCTGTAACCGTGTTTATCGTATTCAGTTCTTATACGCCCAAGTTGCACATTTTCGTCATTATAATTGTCAAAATTCCTTTCCGCAAGATTGGATTAATAGGAATAATTAGGATTTGTCTAAGAATAAGGAATAATTAGGCTTTGTCTAAGCCAGACTTTGCATTACCGTATTTCTATATAACGATTATTCGAATATCTAATTTTAACAAGACAAAAAGTGTACTTGTCATGAGGCGATGCCCGATTCGTATGTGCGTAAATCTGAAAATTGTTATATTAACACTACTTGTGAATCATGCTGTGATTATTCGATCTGATATCAGTTTTCAGTTCGTCCTCATTTTTTCTTCCTACGAAACTTGCTCAATATCCAATTTATACCTCTTCAATTATTGAGCCAACTGCGCAAGTTTCATCGGCTTAAGTATTGGTTTAACATTATACAATTGGAGTCCATTTTCGAATGCCAAAATTCTTTATCGTCTTCCAATACGATCCGAGGCTATTTATTGGTGTGTTTCCCATGCAATGAAAAATTTTACAACTGCGAGACGTAGTTGACTAGAAAGATGAAGTTGGATATTTTTCTATATTGATCGCCGAATCACAACCCTTCACTTTTGTGATTGATGCTATGCTAGACCACCCCTAAGGATGTCCAATATACTTCAAATATGCCGCTTAAAATCTCAAAAAAAAAAAATAATTTTCAGTTTTTAATAAACAGAAAAAAGTAAATTAGTTATTCTCATTGCATGTGAAAACTTTTTCCTGGTCATAGTGAATTATCTAGTGCAACAGGTTTTCAAATTAAAATAACTGTAGCAAATACACAAAAAAGTATTAACGATGTTATGAGGTTGACCCATGCAGTACATTTTTATTTGATTATATATATATATACGATTTCCATATATTGATGAGATACATTGCACGGTTGTCAATTAAAATTGATTGATAGTCATTTGCTAGTCTGATTACTTAAGCAAGAATAATTACTTTATTGCTATAACATTAATGAAGTAATGTGTCTTTTGCGATCCAAATCAGCGATTATGGAACAATAATTTAAAAGGTCTACATAAGCAAAGCTTTAAAGTTGTATGAGAGTATATTTTCCATATAAATGTTCATGTCAAAGTAATAACTTTTTTGATTTTGTGATTTTAACGAAAAAAAAATGATTTATACATTTTTTAGCATAAAACTACAGACAGATTTTAAATGTAATCTTTTATTTTTCCGGTTAATTAGCTGTAATTCTGTAATATAATCAGTGCTAAAATGGAAAGATTGTAAACGTTAAATACCCATCGGAATCTCTTGTACATTTCAAACGAATTTAAATTAAAATGGTAACTGGAGTGCAACAAAATGTAGAATACAAAATAATAGAAAAACCAAAGTATTCACGAAATACTCTGGAGTCACTGTAGCCATGGAACATACTACTTAACCCTGACCATCTGATCAGCGATTTCTATAATAATTAAGAATTATGCTGCAAATATTTTCAGTATTGAAATATTGAAAAACATTATAAAAGAACATAATAAACTATATGCATTTAACTATTAATCCGTATTACACTTAGATAAGTTAAACTTCTAACATTTTACTACTAATATACCATTTTATGCGGTGAATATTTCAATACAATTAATAGAAATCAAGAGGTAGTCATATAGACTTTATAATATGGGACTCTTGCTGTACCTAAATTTACCATTTAGTCAAAATCCATTTATTAAACAACTATATTATTCAAGGGTGCATTTTAAGGATATTTAGAATTCCGGACATAAACATATTATCAAATAGGTTGAATAATTTCAAAGGTATCAAAGGTATGTATATATATAGTAAGATAGTGCATGTTTGAAAATCACCCTTACTTCTTGCTTTGGGAAGCAAAATAAATAAATAGAAAAAAATAAAAACAAATCTTATAGGTAATTTTTTTGGTGAAATTTCCCAGTAAACCTGTCACCACCATAGAATAATGTTTATGGTATCCACATTTGAAGGTATGGTAAAACACTTTTCACAATGTTGAAAACATAAAAAAAAAGGCGAATTGGAAAATATAAATGTAAGTATCTTATCCTGGTTTCCATTTTTTGTTATTATCAAATTCAGATATTGAATCAATGTTTTCTTTATTTTACAGATATTTTTCGTTTGAAATCAAATATGTTTGATTATTTTTCTTTATTTCCAAGAATTTTGATTATGAAATGACTAGGGGCAATATTTAAAAAAAAAAATTAGGAATATTTACGTTTTTTGTTTCTATCAAATGTACATTTTTTACCCCCAGGTGAATAGCACGTTTTTGTAACGTTCTTCGGTTATAGAATGATTCTAAATCTGGTATGTAATGTATTTGTTATATATTTTTAGAATAGGTTATCCCTTGTTTTCTAAAATTAAGTGATAAAATGCCAATAAAAATTATCCTTAGTCCGTACACATTTACTATAATAGTTAATTTGATTATTTATGAAAATTGAAACAGTTTTTATTAACAATCAACATCTTCAAGTAACTAATTTGATAGCATTACTTTGACCCCTACACCACATGGGCGCTTTGAGCGGAATTAACCTTAATTGTGATGTAGTTTATTTGTGACACTGAATGGACGTGAATAATGGTTAATTTACCTAGATGTTAATCGCATTGAGTTCTGCCATGAAAATAGCAAAATTTTCTAAACTAAAATGTAACTCCTATAATTGATAAGTGTTCCGGGAAAATCAAAACCCAAAGAGTTAGACGACAAATTGTACACATTGACATTTATAAAGGAAATCAGGAGCATATGCAATAGCAAACACAGTTATGTTTTACTTGTATGAAAAAAATTGACAAGAGTCGCACGCCCCCAATCATTATCATAGTTCACAGTTTCACTTAAAATGTTGATCATGTCTCCAGTTGACATTTTATTGATGTCAAAAAATTGATGTAATGTACTGTCATTAACGTAACTGTGGGTTTTGAGGTTAGAGAAAGAACGTCATTAATAAAAATTAGATAAGTAGTCTTGTTCATGTCAACAATTTTAAGAACCCAACATAAGAGTAGAATAGAAGTAATGGTATACATATGAACATGACAATCAAGATATTAGCCTATGTAACAGCGTTACCAGTAGTATCACATAACCTGAGAATGGAAGTTTACAGTGCTGAGAAAATATTAATATTTTTTATTTGATCCAGGCCAACAGACAGAATAGGTTTCAATCATCTAGTGCTTCCATTAAATTTTCATAAAATCTCACAATTTACACAATAGGCAAAAAAGGATAAAAATTTAAAAGAGTAAATGTGGGCTGGATAATATCGTCAGTTCAGTTATTCAAAAGAAATCATGATGCAATGTAATAGATTGTGCATAATAGGAGCAGTAAAGTTTATATATTTAATTATAAAATAAAGTTCAAGATGATGGCAGATCTGTTGTGCATCAGAAAGAATTCAGTATAAAACAATAATCCTAAACACAAATTGAAATCGCCATATCAAGTATATGATATCTATCATTTTGCATTGAAAATATTTAGAACTATATTAGCTATGTATATTCTATCTATTAAAAAATACATGATCGTACTTATAAATCTGTTAAAAAGTACTTACCGTTTTTTTCAAAATTATTTTATAGTTCCATTTTCATATATACCCTCGTACAATAATAACATAACAATAATTTTCCATAGCATAGTAAAAAACGATAAGCGCAGTTTTAGTAATAGTTTCTCAGGCACTTTTTGATATATGAATATTTGTTTGAGTGCACATTGCTTTTTGGGCAAATTGCCATGTAACGCCCAATAAAAAAAAAACCCAATTTGGGTGTTTCTATAGAGGTGCTTCTGAAATATTAATTCTTATACTGAGAATGTGACTCTATCTTTATTAGCTTCTTTCTTCTAAGAGTATCACGTGAATTTTATTTATGTTATCATGTTAAATTTTGAATGTCAATATAGCCCTTAAAATATAACTATAAGGGATTATAATACAATATGTATATTGTAATAGTAAATATAACGATTTGTTATTGTGATTTATCAAACTCATTAGCATCATCATAATCACTAGTATATATTCGATTTCACATTCACATGTCTTACCCAAATTCAAACATTCTTAATATTAGCTATGAAATTTGTTGCCTAGACATATAAAACACCGAGTAGTTCAATCCCGTCATAAAATTAATATATTTTTATTTGCAGTATAAAGTTTTTATAGAACATAATCATTATTTAGATCTAATTTACTTGGAGTGATAATATTAATAATAGTTACAGCTATTAAACTGGCTCGAATATAGTTGCATTACATTTTTCTTCGATTTTACTTTCAGTATACCAACGTCTGCACTGAATGAGTTAGATGTTCCATTGTTTGTTCTGATGCTAGTGCTAGCACAAATATATTTTATGGCACAGATATATTAGTGATTTGCTGCAAGCCGCCCGCTTGGCAGAAAGTGTGAGTAACCCAAATCACAAGGACTTTAAATGTCGAAGTTGTTAAATTTAAGCAATCTCTACCATTCTCATTTTCACAAAATTCTGACCACTTGCGTGGGTAACTCATCAATTATATGTACATCTATAATCGAAATGGAAACGATAATTATCTAGGCATTTAATTTGTCAAAAGTAATACAGTCGATATTTAATTACAACCTTGGTGCCAGTTAATGTCATGTCAAGGACTTAAAAATCCGTTTTTTTTTTAAATTATTTTGTAAGCTTAAAAAAGAATTAAACATACAGAAAGGTATTGTATAATAGGAGGGTAAGTTAAATTATATATATGTGAATGTAATGTACATGGGATTTAATAATAAAAAATACGAAGAAAATTGTATTATAAAATATATTTCCATTAAATATTATTCCAACTCATGTAATAAGTTTAATAAT
>JANSTX010015842.1:0-11783 GCA_027564355.1 Penthetria funebris
CCAAACAAACTTTTTACTCCTTTCAGATTAAAATTGGGTTTATAATATCAAAGATTAATATAATTATGTTATATATATTTATATTGTTCTCTTGTATTATATTCCTGTAATTTTGGGCTATTTTGCAATACTATTTAATAAATACTTATATATTATGTTGTGATCCGTTAAACAATTCCCAGGGCCTACAATAATTGTCGATGCCAGTTATATTTCTCTCGTTTATTCTACTGAAATGTGCCACAATTCAGAAATGAATGCTTCCAAAATATTTGACATCATCCTCTATCCCATTATCAGTTTAATCATCATAAGAAAAATCGAACTGCATCTTCACATTTTCTAACTTAGACGGTTCGAGATAAAAATATGCCACACTATCAGCATATAATTAGTTTTATTCTCAAATTAGAATTGTAACCAACTGAATAAAGTATCTTTTTCAAATTAGCTGACTCTACAGTGTCGCAAATACATCAATTTTATTTATAAATGTTTTTATTAATTTATATAAAATTTGACAAAATTTATTTTAATATTAAGTACGAGTATATTATTATATTTGCTGAAATAAATAAATGTGTATAATTAGAAACAATTAATTTTAATGAAATAATTACAACTAAAATTTAGTTAACAAACTATCAGGCATTTTCACAATATTTGTAATATATTCAAAATATTGCCAAGAATTTTCGTTGCAATAATTTTGCATATTTAATTAATAATTTATTAATGATTTATTAAATATTATAAATAATTTGCAAAAATGTTTGAAATAATAATTTTTTTTTTTTAAATAAAAAACTTAAATCGTGAAAAATCCGGCTGACTTACTATTCATCTCAAAACAAATATTTCCGGTGTACATAATTTTATTTTTATAATCACATGGCTGCTAGCTGGATCTGGCTTTCTTTCTAGTGCTTTTAACGATACATTTGAATGATTTACATGATTTTTATTTTTCATAAATAAAAAAATAATAATAATAAATGAAATTCATGTGGGAATGGTTTCAATAACACAACCATTTATCAATAATTAAAATTAACTTAATTTTTCCTTCCATACGACACTTTATGAAAATAAATACAAAATTGTGTTTATCATTTAAGTTTCTTTGATAGTGTGTAGATCACCATTTCAGCTTATAATATATTCAAATTATCGTATCTAGAATAATATGTATTCACAAATGTCGATCAAGGTAACTAAATCTGTTAATTTTATTAGCAATAGTCACAATTTTCGATTTCCATAAGATATATGTTCAGAGGATCGGTAAAAGTTATACATTTTCAACATGTGGAATTCACCGTTATCATCTCAACCTACACTCCTCACGGAAACTTAGACCATTGTTCATCATTTCTAACCAGCACTTTCATTTCACTTCACATCTTACCACTTCTAACAGGTTCTTTAATGACAGTATATGTTTATGATCTTCAAATTTATTGGTTATACCTCAGTTCAATTCAATTCAATTCAAAAATCCTTTATTAAGTAATTTACAATTATATACAAAAAAATACATTTGTGTTAATTAACAATTTATAGACGACAAACGCATTTTGCCCACAATACTTACAGTTCATATAGTGAACTTTTTTTTTACTATTTATGGAGGTGATAAACTACCTCAGTTCATATCATATGATTTGATGTTGACCTTTATGTATGTAATTAAAATTGTATTATAATAAGACTGTAGATTTTAATGGCAGTATACATATGGTTCTCGGTTTCATTAGCATGTGGTTTAGTTTCATAAATATGTTAATTTATTTGTTTACCTCCGTCGGTTTTTATTGTGACGCGCAGTGCAGAATCAGAAATGTATTTTGTCGCCACTCTTGTTTCCTACTTGTTTTAGATTGAGTTATGACAAATGTGAATAAGGAAACGAACCACATTAGATGGTGGCTAACCAATTGATTGCCGACGACTCGCGTTGTCACTGGTAACTCAATCACGATATATTTTAGTAATGGCGCGTGATCGTGACAAGAAAGAGATGGTTAATTTGTTGAAAAATTAATGAAAAAAACATCCCAACAATAAACCATGTATATGCGGGGACTCTACTAAAATATTCAATTTTATATCCGGATCCTATATTTCTAGTTAATAAATTTTAATTATATAATATAATTATTTGAGTTCACATTTGATGTCACGTAATGTCACCCTTGAGGCATAAAGATTCAGATGTCATTTACTAATTATGTTCACGTTTGTCAACGATCTTGACTAAAATTCAAATTCAAAAAAATGTCAATGTGAATTACTTTGTGTTCACATAATATCTTTCGGCAATGATTGTAAATTGCTAGTAGTAGATCATCATACGCAAGTCTCTACGAATTTAGCAAGACTTTATGTCTTGCTAAATTCGTACAATATAAGTACAATATGAACAAAACATCGTGTTAGAAACCTCTTACTTTGCTACTATTTCGTAGTATATCTTCTATAAATTCAATGCTGCCTCTAAATGTTGAAGTTTTCTTTGGTCCACTGTATAATATTCTTACTAAATGCATCTGCAGCCAATTTATCAGCTTTTTCGCCGGGATTTTATAGATGATTTTATGTGATCGAAAAATGCCACCAAAAGTGATGACGGAAGTTATGTGAAATTGTTGTTCAATCAGCAATAACTTCAGTCTGTTTATTGAACTCCACTTATCACTCTCGGCTTTAACCCCATTTACAGCTTTACTGATGAAAATTTTGTAAATCTAATTTTTAATACTATTGTACAATCAATTAATGAAGACAATCTGAAGTCATGGTCAACTATTGTAAGAAACATTTCGGTAACAAAATTTCATTATACAAAAGACTCGTAAAGTTCTTAAATGGAATCGTCAACCTTTCACAAATTCTAGATCACAATCCAAAGACTAGAATTTTAACTTATATAGTTTAAATATGAGGGTGATACCTATTAGTGTTGTAATATTTGCTTTATATATTAATGTAATGTGTTCGGTGACATAATCACTTTAAACAGCCCAACATTCAGAACCGTAAGTCATTGATGGTCAAACAATAGTTTCATATACCTTCCCCTATATTTCAGATATGCTTACAAGTAGTATCAGAGTAATAGGTTTCTTACACGATATTTTATTCTTATTGTATTTAAATTATGTCTTGCTAAATTTGTGACGAAATCCAAATGCTGATTACGAATATTGCCGCAAACTATTATGTGAACGTAGTAATCATAGAAAATTTTCTGAATCTGATCTCCAAAAACATTAATATTTTATTTATATTCATACATATATACATACATCCATTCATACATACATCCATCCATCCATCCATACATACATACATACATCATCCTTACATACATACATAAATACATACATACATACATCATGCATTGTTTATTCATTCATTCATTCATTTATTCATACATTCATTCATTCATTCATACACGCATACATATAATACAATATACATACAACATATATACATATATACATATATACATATATACATTCATACATATAATATATATATTTATACATATAGACATTCATACATATATACATACATTCATTTATACATACATACATATATACAAACATACATTTAAACATTCCTTCGTTCATACATTCAAACATTCCATCATTCATTCATTATTCAATCATTCATTCATTTATTCATTCATTGATTGATTGATTGATTGATTGATTGATTGATTGATTGGTTGACAATTTGATTGATTGATTGATTGATTGACTGATTGTTTTGATTTATTGCTTGTTGGATTGATTGGACTGATTGGATTGATTGAATTGATTGATTTGATTGAATTGATTGATTTGATTGGATTGATTAATTTGATTGGATTGATTGATTTGATTGGATTGATTGATTTGATTGGATTGATTGGATTGATTGATTTGATTTGATTGATTGATTTTATTGAATTGATTGATTTGATTGATTTGATTGGATTGATTAATTTGTTGGGATTGATTGATTTGATTGGATTGATTGATTTGATTGGATTGGATTGATTGGATTGATTGATTTGATTGGGTTGATTGATTTGATTGGATTGATTGATTTGATTGTTTTGATTGTTTTGATTGGATTGATTGATTTGATTGGATTGATTGATTTGATTGTATTCATTGATTTGATTGGATTGATTAATTTGATTGGATTGATTGATTGGATTGGATTGATTGATTTGATTGGATTGAATGATTTCATTGATTGGATTGATTGATTTTATTGGATTGATTTGATTTGATTGGGTTGGATTGATTTGATGTGATTGATTTGATTGAATAGATTTGATTGGATTGATTTGGTTGTGTTGATTTGATTGAATTGATTTGATGCGATTGATTGATTGATTGACACTCAAACATTCCTTCATTTATTTATTCATTTATTCATTCATTTATTCATACATTCATACATTCATTCATTCATTCCTTCATTCCTTCATTCATTCATTCATTCATTCATTCATACATATATTCACACACTCATTCATTCATTCATTCATTCATTCATTCATTTATTCATTCATTCATTATTTCCCTACATATATATATGCACATATACATACATGTAAGTATACATACAAACATACATACATACATACATACATACATACATACATGCAGCATACATACATACATGCATACATGCATACATACGCAGATGCAAGCATGTATGCAAAATGTGTACATACATGGCTAGTGATTGCAAATGTACAGGTTGCGTTAAATTTGTAATTTTTTTTTTGTTACAAATATATCTGAAAAATTTTAATTATTATCTTGAATAATGTGTAACAGATATGCATCGACGATCAATAATTTTGGAATAATAATTTTTGCAAAGTGTTCTACGTAAATACTAGACTTGATGTAATAACGAAATACCCTCATCAGACAATGTTTATTAAGAATACAAGTAGTAACCAAAATAGGTTACTCAACCCATCTTTATCTCCTCGTGCTGTCACCGATAACTCGACCATAATATTGTATTTAATTTCACGAACAAACTGTTTACAGTTGTAGAGTTATGTCCACTCCATTATTCTTATGCATAAATGACCACAATAGTTTTATGCATTCAGAAATTTCAATTTATGTTTGGCTTGGTTGCGCTTGCATATTACTTGCATATTAGAAACGGCGATTTAACATCGTAATGTAAATAATGTTGAATTTGAACATATTAACTATGTTTAATATTTAAAAATTTTAGTATATTTTCTAAGTATTATATATTCTAATTTTATTTTGTTTTTTGAATATTAAATTATTTACTCGCACTTATTCCAATATTACTTGTATAAACCAATAAATTGATTCCAATAACAAAATACTCTGTGTGATCAAGGTTGAAAATATCGAAAAGAAAAATATTGGGAGTTAATAGGAAAATCTGGAAAGTTTAAAAATAATATTTAATACAAATTTTGCACATTATATTTTTATTTAATTTAGAAAAAGCGATTTTCCTAATGAAAATATTTATAATGAGAAAACAGCCATATGTTTTTACTTTATGATTTGTTTATATTTTGAAGACTATATGTGAATAACAAAAATTTGTTTTATGTCATTTATAAATGTAACCTACATATAAAATTAAACTTAAATGCAAATTCTGCATATTATTGTTGATTACTACTATAATATTAAAAAAAGAGGTCGAAAAAATGATTTATTATCAAATAAAGCTAATCGTCGTTACAAAGTTTTAAACAAATATTTTTCGATTTTTTCTGGACTTTTGCACAACATCATCGTAAACATTTCTATAATTTCATATCCATTTCTAGTACAAGTTTCATTGTTATTGATTCGGAATCTATAAACTACCGAAATATGTACTCTTCGAAAACAATTTAAACTTAAAAATATTATGTTCTCAGAAGACTGCATTATATTGTGTCTGATAATTACCAATATAGGTTGAATTTGAATGTTGCGTTTTGTAGAATTGATGTATACAAATTTCACCAATAAACTATATATTGACTTTACAAATCACTCTACCGAATTATTCAAATTATTAGTCGATCAACGACTTCATAGTATAATAGACACTAATGTGTTTTTTCGGTTGACATTTGATTGATCGTATTGCCGATCTATGCGTCCTTCTAATAGTTAATATGTAATGATGATTCGGATGAGAGATCGAGTTGAACTTAACTTCTTCTATATGTGGAATATAATTTATGAAACTTGTTCACGAAAATGATGCCTACTCGTAATGAAAATGCTGCTAAATTTATCAATGTATTTATACAAATAATTTAAATAATCAAATTTCATGATTTTTTTTCCCAATTCATTTTCATCGAACAAACTTTTGCGTTATTGCTTATATGCGATGTGTTTTGTTTTTTTGAAATCATACAAAATATTTATATAGCCAACAATTTAAGTGATTTTTTTTAAAGTTAGTTTATGTTTAAATAAATGTAAATTTGGTAAACAGATTTTATAAAAAAAAAAATATAGTAAAAATAGGTTCTGACACCATATTTTAATGCGGTAACAACTAAATATGATTATATGATACAATCCGCATTACTTGTAGTTTTCAATTTTTCACTATCCTACCTGCCAAATAATCATTGCTCGTATAATATTTGTTTAGAATAGGAAAACGCCAAAATAACGTGATTTTTCTCGGTTCTTTCAATAATTTTTCAATTACGAAATTTTTTTTTCAATACTAAAATAACTCTTGAGAAGAAAAAAAAAAAAACAACCGCTAACCATGAAGGACAATTATATATTTTTCATATTAATTCATTTATTAACACTCTGGTTTCTTACAATGACATTATAGACGTGCTCTCTTCTTCTATAAATAATATTTAAATTTAATATTTATTTTTATGTGTACTCAATGGTTAATATAGTAGGAGTGCGAGTATAGGATAAATACTTTGAAGTTCATAAATTGACCTACAAAGCGAATATAGTTATTATTATTATCCATTTGTATACATATGCAGAAATCCCGATTTTCTGCACATTCGATGAATGTATAAACCATTATAATCGAATATCAAACGAGTCTATACTATCAGTATCCACTTGGAGGATGATACTAATTTGGTATAAAACATAAAATAAAATCATGAGAATAATTACGATTGCAAGAGTATCTATAGAATAAACTACTCATTAGGGTCTTCTAAGGATTTATGATAATTTCATGTCTTCTATTATCCACTGTGTGCAAAATATTTCTAAATGACCCAATTAAGCTATAGTCACCACACCACACTCAGAAAATTTGCTTATAAATACCGTTACGAACCAACGTTAGCCTTCCACTTCATCTATAAATAACTTATAGCTAGTTAATTCAAATATTTTTCATACAATAAATCTTCTAAATATTCTGAATCCGAAAAAAAAAACTATATTGATGTTCTAATAAACCTATAGCAGATTCGATTATTTCTTATTTGATATATTCTATATATTGACATTTCTAATCCTCTCAATTAGTGTCTCCAGAATGATTATTATTATGAATTGTTTAATTGAACCTACTTTAGAATGCTTTTATTGAGCTATCCGTCAACCTTCACCGCACGAAGACAGATTTTAATATACATCTACTGACGGAAACTTAGATTTATGACCTGACACTAAACATTTCGAACATATGCCGCCGCTCCTTTTTTATGCGTGAGTTTATATATTTTGTAGCACCACAATCTCAAGCCAAATTGTCAACCTCATCTATTACTAGTGTATTATCCATTTCGAAAAGCCATATATGCCATCGACGAACCGCAATCTTCATGACTTTCGTCTTTAAAACATTTATGCGTAACCACATCGGTGAACTGTACTACACTGGTCATTCCAATTATAATTGCATGTCCGTCCGTCTATGTTTGTGCCAACAAAGATATGACATCATAAAGTGATGCCACGCCAGTATTCACACATATTCTAGTTATCCTTCTTTGATACCTATCACATTCGGATGTGATCACACTTTATCAATAATTTGTTAAAACACAGATGTGCTAGTACATTTTAACCATTTCTGACTCAATCTTATTATATATCAACTGTCTTGCCGCATTTTAGATGTAATGCGGATTTTATTTTGTGTAGAGTTGGAACAAAATCTTGCAATTTTCCTCTAACCAACCCATCTTTCTACTAGACTCTGAGCATAATTATATTTTTATGAATAGAATTGAAACAGAATGAATTATATGTATATAGTGAGTATGTTGGACTAAACCAAATAATTATTTTCGAGTAAATAATGAAAATATTTTTAAAAAAAATTTCAAAATATCAAATCTATCAAGAATTACAATAACATTATGTATACTTATGTCTGATTGAAGATGATTGCGGGTAATGGTGCGGCCTGTTAAAAAGTATATTTAAGAAGTGAAAAATAATAATAATAATAATAATAATAATAAAGAAAACATATCTCTTGCACACGGCGGTAATGACGATTCCAACAATTTATAAATATACGTGTATAACCTATCTACAGAAATACAAATATAGATATATAAAAAGTGTATGTGATAGTTAGCGTCGCGTGTCCTTTCTTGGCATCCAAATATATAGAAGTACTACAATAATATTTTATAATTCTAATAAGTATTGTGTGTATAATTATTACTCCCTATCAGCAACCAACCAACCATACATAAAAGAAAATATTATCAGGAAAATGTAAAACACATAATTTTCCATTTTCATTTATAAACACATATACATCAACACAAGGCATATTTTCCTAATCGTATAAGTTGAAATTTTTTACATGCCATTTTCACAACTAAAGAAAATCCATTGAATTTTCCAACAACACAGACAGAAATTTTAAATAAGTGTTATATTTTATGAATAACTTAACAAACAAGAAAAATTATAAATTCGCAAAGTAATGTGCGCATGCGAATTGATGATATTTTTAAAATTTAAAAAAATGAAAAATTAAATTTAAATTTTCTTTTTCAAATTCACTGACTGAGGGAATTTTCTTAGCTCAGTTGGGACTTACTTTTTAACCGGTTAGCATCTTCTTTAATTAATAATTTAATTAATTAATTAATCAATTATTATTTTGTCAATTTTTTTTTTCCTCTTAATTTACTAAACATTTAATTATTTATAATATACTCGTAATTAATTAATAAATAATTTCCCATTAGTTGTTTCATGAAAATTTTCATAAATTTTCATTTCATTACTTTCTCTCAAATTTGGGAAATAATAAATTTTAATTCAATACTGAATTAATCCTTAATTTTATAATAATTTTATTTGCAAAAATTGTTTTCTTATTAATTAAAAAATTATAATTGACGCTTGATCCTTTTTTCTTATTTTTAATCCTAAAATTACTTATGCATTTTGACCCAAATAATTTTCAATTTCATATGAATTTTCTTTATTTTCGTCTTTATTTTTCAATGAAAGAAAATTTCTTTAATATTTTTCATTGGAAGAAAACGTAATAAAATTAAAAATGAAAAGCGAAGCAATTACCCGAAATACATTACAGAGCACGTGGATATTTAAGAGGAAAGAAAAAATCGATTATTTATTTTTCTTCAAAAAATTTTCCTCTTTATTTTTTTATTTATTTATTTCCAATTTTTGTAATCTGATGAGATGATGACGACGACTTTTATTTGAAAAATTATTATTAGATATTTTTTTCTGTCTTTTTGTTAGTTTACGTAATTTTTTTATTTTAATTTTTTCTTCTTGAACAACACAAAAAAGAAAAACAACAGAAGATCGTGTGCAAATTATTTGTTTGCACCACAATTATAGAATAGGCGTGAGCGCCGCCTTTTCTTTTAAAAACCAAAAAAAAAAAAAAAATTAATAAAAATTAATTTTTCTTTTCAGATAAATTCTAGTTCACATCAACATCAAACTGTTACTGAATACGCTAAACCAAATAAAGGTATATCGTATACACATTCAGAATCGACGACAACTCAAACATTACAACGTGATCAGTTGGATTCTATGCTAGGTTATTATTGAAAGAATAATTAGAAAATTATAAATTGAATTTTTGTAAATTTGTAGGAAATTTACAAGCCGATATGAGTCGTCAAGGTGTAACCACAACACAAAAAGGATGTTGTAATGCATGCGATAAACCAATTGTTGGTCAAGTTATAACAGCATTGGGTAAAACATGGCATCCAGAACATTTTACATGCAATCATTGTACACAGGAATTGGGTACACGTAATTTCTTTGAACGTGACGGTTATCCATATTGTGAACCAGATTATCATAATTTATTTAGTCCAAGATGTGCCTATTGTAATGGAGCAATTTTAGATGTAAAAATACAATACATGTTAAATTTATAAATTATTTATAAATTGGATATATTTTTATTACAGAAATGCGTAACAGCATTAGAGAAAACATGGCATACAGAACACTTTTTCTGTGCTCAATGTGGCCAACAGTTTGGTGAAGATGGTTTTCATGAACGTGATGGCAAACCATATTGTCGCAATGATTATTTCGATATGTTTGCACCAAAATGTAATGGTTGTAATCGTGCCATTATGGAAAATTATATATCGGCATTAAATTCACAATGGCATCCAGATTGTTTTGTGTGTCGGGTTTGTATATTTTTTTATTCATTTATTTTTATATTGTCCCATCCATCAATTATTTGTTATTCCCATATCATATTCAGCACATTATTCCTTTAAACAAATATATAAATTTTATTTTTTTTGTATATATTTTATATATAGGATTGTAAAAAAGCTGTTAAAGGGAAATCATTTTATGCTATGGAAGGAAAACCAGTATGTCCTTCATGTGTTGGTGTTGATGAAGAAGAATAAATCATTTATTCTATTCATTGACATTTTAATATGTGACAACCATTACAATTTACCACTCTCTGTACTCAAAAAAAAAAAAAAAAATCAAAAAAAAAAAAACAAAAAAAAACTAAAAAACCCAACTATTTATGAAGAATGCTTTTTGCCCAATAATCATCTCCCCCCATTATGGTCTCTGATTTTTATTTTTCAGCACTTTTACCACCCCCCCTTATATTAATTCGAAAAAAAACTTTTTCAATAATGGAAAAAGACTAGAAAAAAATGAAAGTATTTTTTTCCAATTACTTTAATTTATTAAATAATTTTAAATGAGTTAATTAAATTAATATACGTTTTTAGAAAATGTTGTAAATAAATTATTAAAATTAGAAAGAAAGAAAAAAAAAAAAAAGAAAAGAAAAAAAAATAAAAAAAACAAAAAAAACAAAAAACAAAAAAACCAAAAACAAGAAAACACAAAAATGTAATTAGCACATTTATTTTAATTAGTAAATGTCTATTACATTTGGTATTATGACGTACGTCAGTTTTATCGTCATGTGTTTTCTATGTGTCTTTAACGTCACATATCCAAACATTGACGTATGTCGATATGTGACGTTAAACAACATAGAAAACACATGACAATAAAACTGACGTACGTCCAAATGACGAAGCGTTTATTTGTACCATACATAACGTCATAGTTTTGACGTAATATTTTTTGACGTTACATATCCAACATTGACGTATGTCGATATGTGACGTTAAACAACATAGAAAACACATGACGATAAATCTGACGTACGTCCAAATGCCGAAGAGTTTATTTGTACCATACATAACGTCATAGTTTTGACGTAATATTTTTTGACGTTACATATCCAACATTGACGTATGT
>JANSTX010015853.1:0-17254 GCA_027564355.1 Penthetria funebris
AAAAATTATATATTTATTCAACCACATATGTTTTCTTATTATTATTATTTATCTTTATAAAATGAATATCGATATTACCGCAAAAGTATTGCTCCATTTTTCAGATTAATGTTCTTTATAAATTTACACTCTAAATTTGTTTAAAACTATGAACATTCCAAAATTTGATGTAACATTGAGGCTAATTGAGTCCATTTTTCAATTAAATATCACCCGATGAATGTACTCACGTCATTATATAGTGTCTTTGCCTTTTACGTATGTAACATCCTTCTATTCAACCTGATATAGTGGATTTGAAATTTGAACCTTATATACTGTTAAAACACTAAACTTATTCAATGCCATGTGAAGACTAAAAATGTGATAAACGATCACAGATGTTTTGAACATTATATTATCTCATTATTTTCCATTGTAACATATCGCAGATTCATAAAGCGACATTACAGTCAGTGGTAATTTGTGCTATTATTAATATTAAATCACATGTCTAGTTTCACAATTAGCTCACTATAGAATAGTGCATAACTTTATACATCTACATGTTTGCGATGATTCGAGAGTTAAAAAACACTTTACAGTAAGGTACCATATCAACATAAAACGTACTAATTTTTAAATTTTAAAGTAAATGATCTGTAATAAGTCGAATTCAGAAAGTCGCAATGAACTGTCCAAATAGTAAAATTCATACATTTTTGGGTTGAACATTTTAATTCATTCAAAACACAAATTCAAACGATTTAAAATTTAAAAACATTAAAAGTTAATTTTGTATTTTTCAACAGTGCATCTAATAAAAGGAATTACATTACATGCGTAACTTATTTACCTTCATTTCTTGTGACCAAATTGCCATAAAATTTCTGTTAATTATATCAGCTGAACAATTAGTTATAAACTATTCTTAAGACAAGATAGGCGTTTTCATATTAAAATTAATTATTATTATTAAAACAAATATGTATATATAGCAGTTAGTCAGAATTTTTAAAGTGTGTTCAGTTTATGTTGTAGTTTCAATTTGTGACCGACACTAACGGGTAGTATAATTTTGAATACTCGTTTTTGCGATCACAACAACTGAAATTACTTCAAATATCAGCCATTATTACTTACATATTATTACTACTATTACTATTAGAATTCATGATTCGATTATACACCAAAATGCATCTAAGGGAGGAAGCATGATATGCAAAATATAGATATACAGGAAATTGAAAAAAGAGATTAAACAGAGTTTATTTACTATTCTGGTGCGAAAAACTTCTAGTTCCAATAGAAAACCAATTACATCATATTTCATAATCTAGACATTTATAGGTACATAGTGTGGCACTACGATGTTAAATTATCGTTTTTAATATACATGTAACAATAAATGTCAACCAAATCAACAACAAATTGAGATTTCCGAATGGAGAATTATGGGTGCAAATGACATCTATTTAATTTTACATACCAATAATTCCGTTTGATACTTTTTCTTATTCATATATTTTTCACAAAGTCGACAAACTCTATAGTTACCTTATTCATTTTGACCAAGATCACACAAAAGAAATTAATATATAGTAGAGTTAAATATGGGGTAACCTTTAAGTTAGTTGATCATTCCATTTCTATTTTATTTCCAATTTCAAAAGTGAAAATACATATTATACTGATTTATTGAATTAATGTTCAATTGCACTGATTTGCCATCAGTGTATGGCCGATTCAATTCCACTTTGTTCGGTTGACAATTCTGTTAATTGCTTTCTAATCTGCCAGTCTTCATAAATTATCGATTGATATTATATTTGGCAAAGACTTTGGTATTTGGCTTATGCTTTGTCATACGTTGTTATTTACTGTACCTTACAAATTTCGCAGTCAACACTAATACCGATAGACAATTAGCTTTAAAGATACACAACTTTAGAATTTTTAAAATTTATGACGGCTTCGGCCTTTTTTCCAAATTGCAAAAGATAAAATTATTGCTGCTGCAGCCAATGGAGGTGGAGGCATATTAGCTTACAAAATTGTATATACATCCAAGTACAGTAGATGATCATTGGATAATTATTTGAAAACTGGTAAATTTATGCATAACTTCGAAATAATTTAATTTTAATAATGAATGCAATATATGCGTTGCATGCATTTATTCAAATGTAATACATTTAATTAATTTTTCATGCATACATAAGTTTTTTTGGTTGATAACATACGCCCCAAGGGAGCATATATCATATTAATTTACTGTTTCTAATATACATGTTACATCAAATGTGATATATTTCAGTAGAGTAGTGAATACCCATAACTACCTGGTTTGTTGTTGAGCTGTTTTCTCAACCAGTCAACATACACGATATTAACTGTTTTTACCGTCGATCACACGTCATTACTAACGTATATCGTGATCGAGTTACCGGTGTATCATTGCATGGAGGTAAAGATGGGTTGAGTACGATGGTCACCTATACATACTGCTACTTGAAAAACTGTCTGCATGAATGATTCTAGCGTATAACAGTTATGCCGAAATCGGCTTAATTTAAATAATTTATTATAATATATAAGGAGTATGAAATTGTTTGCGAAAATATACTTATGGGTATGTACATAGTCACTTTTACAGGATATTATGATAAGTTCATTAAAACGTCATGCTATAATGTACGCTGCTATATATTAAAATCAGTTTACACCATCATCTAAACTTTACCATGTAAGATAGTAAAGCATTTACATTGTAACGTCAATAATATTTAGAGCATTTACGATTTTTAGATGAAGCCTTTGCAATGCAAACATCGAAAATTGGTCCAAAAATATAGCTTCATTTCTAAACTAAAATTATGTTAAGAACAGAATTTAATTATAATGTAATAATTATAATATTTAAGATTTCAAACATATCCTTAATTGTTACACGAAGGTCATAAGTCTGATGAGAGATCACGAAACTAACGATGGATGGGTTATGTCAATAGATAAAGATTACCGACCCATTGAATGAAAATCAGTATGGAATTGAGAAATCTCATGAAAAATTGTTGAGTATGGGTAATCTCCCATTAGACTGTGAAAAATAACAGGTGTAAAGGGATGATTGTGATCTACGTTCACCAGTGAACTCACTGAAATGATCAATAATATGTGAAATACTTTATTTAATCTTTTTGTTATTACAGAAGAATAATAATTAAATTTGCTATGTTAAATAACAAACTTTAGATGATAGTAGCTTTTCTAAAATATGAGAATTCTGCTTTGTTCAATATTTATAACTATAAATTTTACAGCTATACAATTTTCTTTGTTGTTTGTTTGATAGCTGATGATTTGTCCTATATATTCCTCAATAAAATATCAATAATGAACTTTTATGTATTTAATTAATAAACAGTAGTACACTACTTCATACAATTCATTAAAAATAATACAATTCAAATTAATGATTGTGTTAATAACCATTTGTACCTTACAGTTAGTGATTTGCATAAACTGCATTTCTGAATTACTGCCAACATCAATTAATAAAAGTTCTAAGAACTCTTTCTTTCAATGTTTTGTGTCTTGAATGACATTATTTTTACTGAAAATATTTGTTTTGAGTTTTTTATAGAATTGTTTTGACATTCTTAGTTGTTCTTACACACAAAGAATTGACAATATTCTTTTGTAAATTAAATAGTATTTTTAGAAACATATATAAAAATTGAAATTAATCTTAAAATGTAGATGAAGCACCCAGAAGCGGCAACACAATAAAAGTGTTGGTTATAATGAAGCCGTTGTTCACTGTCAATTAATAAAAAGCAATGTGGATTTTCATCTCCCAGTGCGACTTCATTTTCAATTATATGGAATATGGAAGTGCAAGCTTCAGAGGTGAGGAGTAAAGTGACTGAGTAATATCCAGAGATTGCACAACATTGCCACTGGATTTGACAATTATGGTATATGTTCCAGATCAAAAATATTGGCAGCAATATATTCTTTAGAGAAATTATGTATAAAGATCTTACAATTAACAGTAAAGTTAGTTTTGAATTTACATACCATACTCTGCCAAAGTATTCATTAGACAAACTTCAATGTATATGAGAAACTAATATATTTTTTCGATTGATATTTTATGTTAGATGCGGATTGGAAATAGCAAATTAACATTATGTAATGTCGTCCAATGTATCCTTATGATGTTTATCATGAATTTTATAGTATATAGTTGAAGTATCGTTAAAGCAAGACAAGCATGAAAAAAACATTGTTTATAAACATGAAATTCGTATTCTACAAGGTCAACTCATAATGTAGTACAGAGTTATTCACAATTAATTAGAGTAGGTAATAATAATATAATACCACGAGCCTTTAAATTTGCATGCATACACGCTCCAAATTTATGTCAGCATGATAAATGAATGGTAAAAGAACAGTATAGTACATTATTATTACTATTTCAATTTTGCGATATGATCTAATTAATAACCGCCCATTGAATGGTCATTTCTATGATTAGTAGGTTTGACAAATCTGACTAATCATTTTCGACAACGTAGCTGGGAATTTATGCACTATACTCTACACTGAAATATTTATAATTTCCCAGTTCACAAATTTCAATTATAATTACTTGAGGATACATTTGATGTTACATACATATATTTGAAACGGCAAATTAACATCGAGCGTTTGAGGTGTAATGATTTAGTTAATATGATTGGACGGTATCTTTATTTGGCAATGAAAAACTTGTACTGCACCACAATAACGAATTGAAATTCAAAAGTTATATGAAATTTAAGATACGAATTGTAAATGTTCATTGTATTTTCACCAGTTTCTTGTGGCATACATCAATTTCTAGCTTGCTAGAATCAGACTAACACAAACCATCAATCAATTATATACTTGACACATACATATTAAAAATACTAGAATAATATGGCAAAGATGTTAATGCAGAGACATTTGATCATAAAATAATTCCGTAGTTTCGTTTTACAAGTATCCGTATACAATTAAATAAGCTAAATTTTCATATTCTACTCAGTTTTGCGGTTACGCAAGATATAATCAAAATTGAAGTGACATAATTTTGATTGATTCTAACAGTAAAGTAAGTAACGGTTGTAAAAAAAGGATGATATTGGAATTAACCTTTATCTTTTGTTCGCATTATATTTTCTACAATTATTACTGGATTATTGAAATATGATAAAATATTTTAAGTATTAATATATTCAGCCAATTATGTAAATTATATAGTATACTATACACAATTTTAAAAATATTACATATATATCATATTATATAGATACAATAATACTAAGTTCCCATACAGCATTTGTCCTTTAGAATCTATGGAATATTCAATTAGGTATACTCCTCGTATATATGTAAATACGTAATATGAAATTATTTTTGTTTTTAACTATAATAAAGTTTATTTATATCTCCTTGTTTATAATTAATTTATCTTTAGTAACTTTATTTTTAAAAAAATTCTATTTTTAATTTTGCATTGCGTTACATAAATGTAAAGAAACATTAGTTGATAATATAAAGATGACAAATCATCTTATTTTTATTTATTTAATATATTACATAGGTATTTCGGTTGTGGGTGTTAAAGTTTTCATCTTCCAAAATATGTTCTAGAAAAATGTTAAACTTGTTGAATGGAAAATGAATACTACAGCAAAAAAAAAAAAAAGAGAAAAAAAAAACAGCAAAGAAAACAGATGTTGTTTGAAGTAATATCTTAGATTGAATAATAATGATCTACGATATCAATCACGAACAATTAGAATCCATATATTCATTTCCTGATACAATAACTTATCTAATATCAAAAGTGCAATCTACACGTACAAATGCGAAATTGTAAGTTATCAGTTAAGTTAATAAATTTGTTCATATATAGCAAATACGATTTTTTTGCGTCATATAACAGTGACAGTGACATTATACAATTCTAATTAAATTGTATGGCAAATCTATCGAGTGACCAAATAAAATAACAGATAGCATGATCAACTCATATTCCCTTCATGTAGCAGTATCGGTAACTCGACTACAATATATGTCAATTTCATCGTGTGCTTGGAACTACAAAAAAAGAGCATATGTCATGTTTGTATACTTTTGGTGACGACTATAATGAATTCTTTAGATGTAGAACCGAACAACTAAAATCGATTCTACTTTATGACATTTAATTTGTTACTTGAATATTAGAAATGGCAATTTATCACCCTAATGCACCCATATGCTGTAAGGATTGAGATGATGATAATTAATTAAATTCGTACATAAATAAATTAAATTTACTTTTACTTTTTTAACAAAATGATTTCGTATATTGAATGTATTGCATTTATTGCAACAACATGTAAATGACTGTAGAATTATATGTTATATACAAATATTCGCATAGTAACTAATTTATTATGTTATTTATTAGTTGTCTTGAAATGTTGCAACAATAAAAAGTTCATTTTCAAAAAGATTTGATAAACAAGGACTACTCACACAAGTCATCATGATTATGAAAATTTTAACAATTTTTTTTTTTTTGTAAAAGCACTTGTTGTGATTGAAATGACTTGCCACATTCCTTTAAAACATCTTCAATCACTCAAGAATATATAAAATATTTATAAATACACATTTTGATGCGACATTTTAAGAGTAAATTAATTTATTTTAATTTTGTTATTAAATTATAAGAGAACAGTTTCTATATATTATAATACACGAGTATTTTAAGAAACTGTTATATATTTATATACACTATCAATTATAATATGTAAGAAAATCAAAAATATATTGTTAAAAATACAATAAAAGAAAACTTATTACATTTAGTCAAAAAATACACATAAAATTATCAACCATTCATTTTTAGCCCATTTGAGTCCAATACAGAACGTTACGTTCAATAATAAATTCATTTTACTGTTGTGGATTTCGATTCAAGTTATTAGCAAGTTATTTCAATGTTACTCCTAACGCAAAATCTATTTTCAAATTAACCAACAACAAAATAACTATTGGGACATAATCCTTAGTTAGATATTTATTTTGAAAGATTTCCATAATTCAGCTGTACTATACATATGTAGATGTCAATTATCATCATCTTGATCTTTAATTCACAAAAACCAACAATCAACAATAACAAAAACACCATTATAATGGTCGGTAGATGGTTATTATATGAATTCGACTTGGTAAATGTGTGCTTCAAATTAAGCTTAATTCTTTTTTCACAAGAAACCCACAACCATCAACAAAGTGTCATGGAACGCGGTTGACAAACACGATAAATATACAATAGCATGCCAATAATAGGGTACTATAAACTTGGGTTGAGTTACTTAAATACTTTTTTAAATTACAATTAAGTTATACATTTACGTTCTTTTGGAACAACTATGAATTGAGTTTTCCGAATTGAATGGAAAGATATATCAATTATAGTTCTCCGGTTCAATATCTAAATAATTCAGTATAGTGGTACATATACATTCCCACAGTTACCTAATTTGATGGTAAAATATTTTTCAGTTATTATTGTATATTATAATTAAGTTACAAATAAAATATGAATTAATATATACCTATATGTTAGTCGGTCAGCCTGTTCGACAGTCCATATATTGTGTAAAACCTGTATGTATATTTAACAAATATTCTGGTAATTTTCCAATTGTGATGATATAAGAAGATTAATATATCTTCTTATATCGTCACAATTTGGGGAAACGAAGAATATAAAATGAAAATGTATCCATTGAACACAAGCAAGATAAACAATTTTGTGTTAATATTTAAAATATTAGCGGTAAACTCGAAATCGTTAAGGCTGTAATTCACTATATTGCTGTATATGAGCATAATTTTGTATATTCGAAATTTGTATAAGAATTCAAAAAATATTCTTATGCTATACTCGTATACACAGCCTTATATACGATTGTGGGTTTACCCCTATATTATATTATATTGACTATGATCTCATAGAAAAATCAATAGCTTTTAAACTTTATCTATAACAATCGATGAAATATAACTCAATATTACACTACTAATTAAACATATTATTTATGACCTTAAGAATAGATTATATATTTAAAGTATTCAATTTGTACAGAAGGTGTAATATTATGTATTGTACAAATATTAGCCTAGCCCACTCCAACAGTCGTAAAATTTAAATTCTACAAAATAACAACATATTTGGAAAATTATAATTGAAAGTATATTATTAAATCATTTACACTTGCACATAAACTTTAATTCAATTAATTTATTGAAGTGTTATGATCGATTACGTTTTGCAATAGTAAATGCCCAATAAAATTTAATTGTAAAACCTATACAATATTTGTATTTGCTATCCAATATTATTATAAACTATAGGTGCATTGTATACTATTCCGGAAATTAAGTGAGGTAGGATGGTTTATTATTAAACCTAGTATATATTTATAAATTTGCATAAGAACGTATAGTAGTATATAGGCTATATAACATAAACCACGATCATTTAGATTTGAACATCTTTTATAAAGAGTACATTTTTCTAAAGGAAAAATAAGTAGAACACATCCCATAAATATTTAATGATTGTATATGCACTCGAGAATATTTATAATCTTTTATATTTAGTTTTCTAAAGGAATGTGTGTTGTCTCATAGATAAATAATGCTTATATTGGAAAATAGTTTAGGGTTTTTTTTTTGTTTCAATAATATTTAGTAGTCATCATATCATCACCAGGTTTGACTGCAAAATACATAAGCATACGAGTATATACTGAAATAACAATTAATTCAATATTGATATTAACAAAAAAGTTATTTTAATTAATATTCATAGAAAATTTAAGTTCTATTATTCTATATGCTAATTATATCGCCGATACGCCGATATTATATGCAAATTAATACCAAATGTTGTTATTTGACTTAATTTGTTTGTGCCATTAGTTTTTACCTAATCTGATCACTGAAAACAACTGTAACTAAAAGTCGGTAACATGTTTCCATCTGATTAATTTACAGATATTGAAGTTTCAAGCAATTTTTGTCATAGTTTTATTTCTGGTATCATCCAATTACATTTTAAGCCATTCCGTGGTCTTTACATGGATCTATATTGCAAGTATTTGGTCATGAATTCAATTGACTTTTCTAATTGATCGTCACACAGAAAATAACTTTAAATCTAAATTACTAAACTGTAACTACACTCGGTTGATGTTTTTTATAAAAATTGATAAACCTTAAATATCTGACTGAAATATTATTAAAGAACTATATCTTCATCAGCACCACGTGCCTCTAAATTTGACTGTACAATTATATTTTTAAAATTGATGGTGGATATACAACAACTAAAGATTATATATATCAAGAGAAAATTGTCGATAAATGGACAAACTATCTGCAATTTATTTTTAACAAGAAATTTAAGTTGCAAATTTAAGTACAGATTCTTTAACTCATCGACTATATGACTATATGACTATATGAAATTTTTGAGCAACGGATTTTAATGGCAATAATCATGCAACCAGAGGAATGGGATCTAAATTTTTTTTAAAAGAACTTAAGTTCATAAGAAAATATTTAAAATATGAACATAAGCATAAACATAAGAATAGGGCTGTTCATCTTATTGAGTTGAGATGCAACCACCGATTAAATACCATTACGAGTTACCGGTGATACACCGTGCAGATTATGATTGGTTTATTATCCTCGATGATAGTCGACCACTCCATTTAGTTCAGCTTTTAATCACACACTTACCAAATAGACTGATAAGGACTGTGGTATTATAATTTTAAAGTTTTCTTAAGTCAATTTAAGCTATTATTATTTCTTGTCACAAATATCACATAGTGTGTAATTAATTATAAGAGCTGTTATAAAAAAATTAAAATGAAAAATTATCTTGTATTCAATATTCAAATTATACTCGTCTACGTATATTTATTTTATAAAATTGAAAGTGTCATAAATTGACAATTTTACGGATATGCACCATTTTACTAATTGTTCAGGTATGCCAAAAAACGATTCGTATGGTTGCTTTTTAGAAGACTGTATGAATAGTTTATTGGCAAATAATTTGAATAGTAATTAAAAATAATATATTATAATAATAAATAACTATAATATTTACTAAAACTACCGAACTTTAATAATGCTGTTGTTTCAATTAAGTACATACTACTATTTAGTTTGATAAACAATTCCGTTAAAACACCTCAGTCAGTGAATACAAATTTTAATTAAAAATTAAATTTGGTCAAAAAATTTTGATTATCGATAAAATATTTGATTTGGTATGTCACAATTTATGATTTTCGGATACGTTTAATCTATACTATAATTACGATAGTGAATTGAATGACCGATTAACATCCAAAGGTTGCTCAACCTATATGTATCTCCCTGTTGCACTACCGATAATATAATCACATTATATGTGTGTGGAATATTGGTGTATAAACGCACATTAAACACTGCCTCATTATCAGTCATGTTTCCAATTCAATTCTATCATATTTACGAGTGGGTTTAAGAGATTCAGGAACTATTCGAATACGCTCAAATCAATAATTATTAAGTTAAAATAATTGATTAGATAATTTTCGATAAATTCAAGTTCATAAGGTTAGTTACACCTAAGTAACGATTATTATTATAATTACAACTATAAATAGAAAGAAATTGCATGTATATTTTAATTTGAACACTTGCCAACGTATTACACATGTAAGTAATGTTAATGGTTGATTTTTTTTTTTAAATATAAAATTTTTGTTTGTTATTTAAAAGCAAATATTGCAAATACTACGAAAAATTGCAGAAGAATGCTGCAGCGATAGTTAGTATAAATATATATTTAAAATACATATTCTTTTTAATATGTGAATATTTTGATCTTGGCAATTATGTTTGCTATTTCGATATAGTTTCTTTGATGACCGATAAAACTAGAAACTTCTCGTACACATATTGCGATAGGTGATGAATGGAAATGATACGTTCACGTGGTATTACCGGTAACTCTAACATAAACATAATGCATGTAAATATGTCGCGTGTTGTTGGGGTTTTACAGAGGGCGAATGTCATGATTGTCGATTAGATTATATAACTATCACTTTAATACTACATAAGATTTACCGTCAGATCACAAAAGTATTATCATAAGACAACATAAATATTACCGTGGGACTACATAAAGTACTATATTTACGAGTATCTCACTATCAAATCGGTAATTCTATATTTTTCACTATAAATATTTTCAATAGGAATTCGCATGCTAATAAAAGATGATCAAAAATAACATAATCGTGATCAATATGGTAATGGTTCGTTTACGTCAAATGCTCTGATGTGAACTGAAAGTGGGTGAGGAGGTGATGATATGATGATGATTATACTCGTATTTTATATATTGCCAAACATTTTGTATGATTTTAATATGTATACTTACCAATATTGACTATACCATGATTAGTTAATTCCCAACATGATTGCAACCTTAATATACTTAAATGATGACTTTGTTTTGGTGAAAAATATCCTAATGCAGCATCGGTGACATGGTAAGCCTGTGAAAGAAACATTTTCACATATATGTCGGATTATACATATATTTTCTTTATAATGTAATAAAATGCAATTATTAATTAGTAAATGTGTCATGTTGACAAATTCACATATATGTAAATATATATATATATATATATATGTCTATATATATGATGTTTTATATTTAGCTTGTAATTTAATTTACCTGTAATGAAAATTCATATAATGAAGGTAGCAGTTGAGCAACAGCACCAACAGCTTCATCAGCAATATTAATACAATCAGCTAATGACAAAGACACTATACGAGGTGTTAAACATGACCACATTCCAGCTTCTGTAACCTCATTGCAACCAGCTAATTCGAGTTCAAATAGTGACTGTAAATAAAGAAAATTATAGCTGAGTAAATATGCATGATAAATTGATTTTCCAACTGAGTTCATATAACTCGTATAATAGTGGGTGCATATGCATATTCGTTGCATGTTGATAGACATATAATAAATATTGTATAATTGTCGGATTCTAGTCAATTATTGACAACAAATTACAAGAGATATTCAATCAATTATTTGCATGAATACATAATTAGAGTTTGACCAATTAAGAAAATTAACTTGTGTAAATATGTGATTGATAAATTGACCTATTATGTACGTACAAGAATATTATCAAATAGATAGTTGTTATAATGGTGATTGAATTAACTTTATTAATATTCCTAAATTTAGTGATGTGATGACTAATATAAATATAGATAGATTTTGCACATTAATATGATCCCTTGTTTTAATATAAATATGGGACAGTCCCAAATTAATTCCGGAACATCCTTTTGAATTTCATATATAAAACTTTTAGAATTTTAGAATATGTTATTATACAATCATTATTCATAAAGGTATTTAAGTATTATACGTATTATTGAACCAAATGATTTACTAAAAAATTATCAGCAAATTAACAGCAAACTTTTATGAACTCACCATCAGTATTACACTGATATTAAATTATAATTAATAAAATAAATAAATTTAATAATTGTGTAAAAAACTTGTGATTTAAAGATTCAATGAAGTTCATACTGAATGATTTTATATTTAGTTAATAAGGCCTGCAGGATTGCCATTTTATCTCAATTAAATTTATGTTACTTGATATCAGCAATTAATTCGATAGCATCAACAGTCGAAGTAAGAATATGGTTGCGAATTACTACTCGAAACTGGAGACAATTTATAAGTTGCGAGTGGAATAAAGAAAAATTAATTTCATCAATAATAGTAACTATAATAAGTTATTAAGTTTGTCTAAAATCAGAATAATGCTACTCCACAAGAATATTGGAAATGATCAATCCCTTTTCCAATGAATGTGCTGTGATTAAAATAATATCATTCGTATGACTTTTGATTTGTAGGGTAATTTACTCTCTTAACATAACTGATGATAGTTACATAAGTGCACATTGTAAGTACCGTATTCAAAAAATAAATATATATAAAGGGTCAATAGCCTGCCTATACGTAACAATTATACTCCAAATGTAAACTTGTTTTAAATTGTTTTGCTTCAGGGTATAGAACACATGTATTTTTTTTATCATGAAACAGAGTAAGTGCCACATTTGAATATATTCCATAACTTATTAGCCCATATAATTAATACCGTCAGACCACATAAGTATTGCCGTGATATCAGATAAATATTATCGTAACTCCACATAAGTATAAATTTAGTATCAGGCAAACAGTAAGTGGCATTTGAAAATTGAAGTTTAGCACTTGATAGGAGCAAAAAATATATTTTTAAAATTTAGTACCAGGCATGCAGCAAAGTTAATTGGAATTTAAACTTCAAATTTACCACTTATTTTGCTTCAGGTTATAGAACATGCATTTTTTTACCCTGATGCAGAATAAGTGTAGCATTTGAATAGTTTTTCTAACTTATTATCGCGTGAGCCTACATAACTAGTACTATAAGACTGCTGAGATCACCATAAGCATCGTCATGATACCACATTAGTATAACAATGAGATTCCATACAGATGTATTACCGCGATGAGACCACTAAAGTATAAATAATGAGACCACATAAAGTGGTATGCTCGGAGCGAACATTTATGCAAAATTTATATCATCATCTACATGTATGTTCATAGAATTTTTTTTTTTTAAATTTAGTATTAGGTGAGCAGGAATAATGTTAAGTAATTTAAAAATTCAAGATTACTACTTGTTGGGAACGAGAATTCATGAAAAAAAAATAAATTTAACAATTTAGTATCAGGCGTGCAGCAATGTTAAATGGGACTTATAAATTTTTACAAATTGGTTATTTATTCATCGATGCTTGTTTTTCATATTCTGGGTGATATTTTATTGGTGTCTTATATATTAATGCATTTAATGTGTTCTAATGCGGATCTAGTCTCAAGATTTCACAATCATCCTGCAACCGATCGTCTGTCAATTAAACTTTAAGATATACTTAGTTACTTCTAATATATAAACTTATCAGGTCTAATATTTTACAAGGCCCAAATAAGTAAAATATAACACCATATACACATATTTCTTGTATATTGTTCAGTATTAACTATATGTACTACAAACTATTATGTTACTTTGAATATATGGAGATAAAAAATTGATCATAAAATATTTCAATAGGAATAGGAATGAAACAGCTTCTCAAACATTACATTTTAAACATATTTTGCATAAATTCTTATTCAAAATAACATTCCATATTCAAATTCTTACTGAAAACAAATTATTTTGCAAATCTGTTGAAGTAGCAGCTTTTGTTCATTTTTATGATTTTTATCATATCGTACTACATATTATAAAGCATAAAATTTCATGACGACATTGTTGAAGAAAGGAAGATATTAAACCATTGAAAGGACATTACT
This sequence comes from Penthetria funebris, assembly GCA_027564355.1. Classification (NCBI taxonomy): domain Eukaryota; kingdom Metazoa; phylum Arthropoda; class Insecta; order Diptera; family Pleciidae; genus Penthetria; species Penthetria funebris. The sequence continues at coordinate 14,552 of JANSTX010015853.1, forward strand.
ATAATACAAGAACTTTCTTTAAGGGCAGAACCATTACAGGTATACTTTTGTTTTTTTTTTTTATTTATTATATAGTTTCCATTCTTGTATCCTTTCTTTATATTTATAAAGAAATTAACGTTCATACTTGTATTACTTTATATAACCTCATGAATATTGTCGAAAACATAATACGTTCGTCTAATTAATGTCTATATATAAAATGATATAGGCAAATTAATTAGCGAAAATTAAATAATATTAAAAGCAATTAATATTATAATAAATTTAATTATTCATACATTATATAGAAGAGAATAAATTAACTCCGAGTATGCTGTATCATTTGTTAATTAATTGAATATATTATATATAGTTAGCATTTATAAATAGTATATGTTTTCGTTCTTTTTTATAGGCTGTAGACTTTAACGTGATGTTCAATTACTTTCAAAAATCGGTAAAGGATAATAATTTGAAAATATTTTAATAGTAACCAGCGATATGAGAATAGTATGTTCAAAGTTAATATTATATATTAACTAATAAAAGGAAACATTTTACATTAAATTAGCAATTGTATTTTTAGGTGTCCGATAAAATGCGAAAGTTTTACAAAAATCAAACTGCGATCTATCTAGATTAGCTAAATTCTTTTAAACGAACATATACTTGAAAGCACATGATACTATTTTGAATTTAAATATTATCGTTTTCAGAACCACCCACATAGTTCATTCGATATTTCGGTAGTGCCATTTTGCGATCAAATTAAAACATGACCATTAATGTGTGAATAATTTGTAATACAACGACTCATTTAATTAAATCTGTCCAAATTATAGTACATTTATATTATGCACTAGTGTCTACTGTTTATATATTGGAATGCCAATCACTTCAACAATGATAAAATCCTATGATGAAAAATTTGAACTCTCGATGGGATTTAAACGATATTTAACATTACAGTTTAGAGCTCAATATCCTAAACTATATCTTGTGCATTCATATGATTAGCTATTGATCTTTGAATATTCTATACAATTAAAATGTATGGTCATCAATTTACAAGCTTAAATAATTATTTCTAACTGATGAGACTTTCACAATTGATATTGTAAATCATTTTTGCAAATTGTACTCCATTAATTATCCGTTTATAAATAATATTATATCAAAATTTGATAATAATTATAAATCTTTCTAATGAACTTTTATTTCGCATTTAGATTTTATTCTCCTTACTTTTCAAAATTCTGTGTTTTTATTACGTTGTCATAGGTTTGTTTTCATATAAATTTATTTTCTTTCATAAATTTATAGGGTAATTTAATTTGTGAACGACAAAACATCATCTTTTTATTGTCTATATTATAATACCTACGATTATAAGTACAATTTTTCTTCGAAATAAATTCCTATTTTGAGAGAAACTCACAGTAAAATAATTTGATTTCATTTATTTATGAATGCTTTCAACAATGTAATTATAATGTTAAAATGAAATCATAAGCATATACTAAAGATTGTTTTCATATTTTTATTAAGCAAATTGTAATGGAGTGGCCGGATTAACATCCAATCGGAGATATCTCAATTTATATTTACCCCAATGCGTTACCACCGGAAACATAATCATATAACACGTCAATTATGGACAAAAATATATAGACATTACCGTTTTATTTACGGTGACGAATAAAGTGTTCGACAATCATCGCGGTTACTCAACCAATTTTTACCTCTAACCGGTGTCACCGGTAACTCGAACACGATATATGTCAGTAATGACGTGTGATCGATACTACAAATATGGTGTTAATGTCGTGTTTGTAAATTGGTTGAACAAACAACTCACCAACAAACTAGGTAGCTAGAGATTTATGTACCACTCTTTTAAAATATTCATATAATTATGAGTGATCCCATATTTTACAATTGGTAAATTTCAATTATAGTTATTTAAATTTACATTTAATGTTATATGCATATTTGAAACAAAAATTAAAATTGTAATGCCAGCCGATGCGCCCTCGAGGCATAAAAATTCAGATGATTTTGTTGCAGTCTTTTTTTTAGCGAGATGGTTGAATAAAATGTAATTGTTTATTGATAATTTTATAGTATAATCCGAAGTTCAGTGTCATCGTCATCATTATTTTTATCTGTACATATAATATATATTGTTTTTAATACGTTCCAAAATGTTCAAACCAATCAATAACGATTGAGACTACTAGACTACTATAAAGTACTATTAAGGAACATCAACAATCTATTTAATTGCAGTCAATAATTGCTAAAGTTACTGATGTTATACCGTTCTGTGTTACACCAACGTATATCCTTCTCAGAAGAATAGTGTTATATCAACAAATTTATATACTCGTACATATATGTTATTCTTAACATTTAAATTTTAAATGTTTTCGTTGCAACACAAGCATTACGATAAAGAAATGTAAAACAATAAATTATAGAATGTTTTAATGTTTCTTATATTACTGCCTTTTCTCTTTTAAATAATTAGTTTATATTTGAAGCAAGTGATAACTACTACACTGACAGGTACCCCCAATCATTTTTAGGCCTTGGGAACGAAGTTCCAAGGGTCTATTGTATTTGATTTCGTTCATGTAACGCCGAAATAAACATCTCAGAAAAAAAAAATTACACAGAAGTGCTTATAATTGAAAAAAAAGTTGATTTAAGCATGTCCAT
>JANSTX010015864.1:0-17253 GCA_027564355.1 Penthetria funebris
TATTCCAACTTGCTGTTCTTAATGCATTCATACTTGGGAAATATCTCAAATTCCAATAAGACATCAACGAATAATTTATATATACATATACATCTTATCTAACCCAGAATACCGCACATGTTTTAGAAGACAATATTATCAATGAAAATCTTTCTAAATAAGATAAAGGTGTTTTTTTTTTCATTAAGTTACTTGCAATCGACTCGTTGTATATTGAAATTAAATTATAATATAAAAATATTTTATTTGTAGGTCCTGGAATAAAGTCCATTAATCATAAATTTATGGATTTTCACATCAAATATATTAATATCGGAGACAGTATGAAAATTTGAGTTTGGAAAAGCGATTGCTAGATGAATGCCCGCAAATGTTAACAATTTACTGTTATACAATGAGCGATGTTTGCATACATCAATCTCGATGAAACTCACCATTTATACGCCAAAAATAAAAGAACAATCAAATCAGTGTATAGTATGTAAAAAAGGTTCAGGGGATGTTCAATGAATATTAATTGATAATCTTGGGAATGGAATAAACAATAACAGTCATCTTGTATGCAGAATGGTTGGACCAATTAAATTAAAAAATTTAAGAACTCTATTTAATACCGTAAGATTTGTATTATATAGAAGATTTAAAATATTTTGAAAATTGGAGAGGAGTTCCATAAAGACAGTTAAGAAATAAAATTTAAAATTCACCACAGTTATTATATGTTTCACTTAAATTAAACACTCACTCTTCCTTCAAATATTTTCCATGCCTTAAAATTAGTGGTACAACCAACTAGATGATTTTCTCTTTCAGAAGAAGATCAGTAAGACAACACTGAAAGCGGCCAATTTTTAAACCATGAATGGTACATGATAATATCAAACAATAGACTCTTTGATTTGATGTTCGTTAGTGAAACGAATTTGTGGTTTAGTTTTTATTCTTTTGTACCAACAAAAATAATTGATGATGAGATGCTGGCCAATTCTTTTTTAAACTTATTTTTTATTTGTTGCTATTTAAATTATTGATTGGTTCCTTATTGGTTTTCTTTAGAAAATATTAATTTTATTATATTGACAATAGTTCATATACGAGTACTGATTTTACCTTTTAACATATTGGAATAATATATTTATATATACTTTCATTTATTGTGTGAAAATGATTGTAAAATAATTATTTTTTACAATTGCAAAGTAGAGCAATTTTATTTGGAAATAATTTTGATAAATTTCTCACATTATTCTCATTAATAAATTTCGAAAAATATTATTTATAACATAGCTGGATATGATCTGGCATAGGTAATAATTGCACAATAAATAAATCTTCACATAATGCACAGACATTATATATAATTTAAGTATAACGGTGTCAAATTAAGAGATTAAAGTAAGAAATTGATGATTTGATATTTTTTTTTAAAAAAAAACTTATGCCAATTGTATTTAATTAACTTTATGACTACTTAAAGAGAGGAACATCATCTTCAGAACTTTTCTATAAATTAAGTTAAACTACGTTGAAAATCGGGCATATTGTAATCAAACATACTGGAATGAAAACATAGATGCAACCAAAATTATTGTAGTGGATATGAATATGTAACTAATCATAATTTATTTATGCTTTGATATTGGGCTATGATAAACTTTAGGCAATAGTAACATTTGAAACAAGTATAATGTATTCCATTTCATTTAGAGTTTAGCATTTTTATGTTATAATGATATTCTGAATATAACACCATCAACATACTACTGAACCGAAAAGTTGTTTCACACTAACTGTTTAAATATCTATATTGTGTCAAAAACTATTATCACCTAGTTTATTTGGTATATAGAATCATGTTGGTATCACTACTGACCATTCACATACACAATGTCCAAAATTATGTTGAAATCAGCATGTCGGTATCCATTTGAGTTTTAAACAAAATTAATTTTACACTGCTTTAGCAATTTATAGTTTTATCAACTCAACATCTGCAATTATCGATGATTTTTGCTCAATACCTTCACTTCATTCAATTTCTTTCTCACTTTTCTTCAATATTGAGTGAACATCTTTGAAACATTAATATGTAGACCTTTATGCTGTATTTCGCAAGTTTTTCGATTTTCACCATACTATTTTTTTCATTTTGCAATTGCAAATAAATATCGTCAGCAAAGTCAAGATCTTCAAGACAAACGGTTAAATCCAATTTAATACCATGTCATATAAAAATGTACTTTATATTTAACCAAATTCAAGATGATCAGAAACATCAGATAGTGGTAGTAAATTTATCACTTTGTGATTTTGCTTGGGTTGAATGTGATGCGGATAAAATAATATCATTTGGAATTGTAGGCTATTATAAAACTCTCTAGCGACGTAACAGAAGATAATTATATAAGTGTACATTCTGAGTACTGTAAAAAGGTCAATAGCCTACGTGAACACTTGAATTTACAGTATATTTTACTCGAATTGTAATCTATTACAATAAAATTACGTTAATCCCGCTGTATACGTTTATTAACTCTTTCTTTTTCTTCTTCTTCTTCTTTTTATTCCTTGAATTATTCCTAATTCAGAGTCACCCCTCGTACTTCTCAGTCTATTTCTAAACAAGTAGCTTGTGGGCGAACGCGTTTTCTTACATCTTTTCCAATATTCAAAGCCAATTTAACGCAGTAAGTTTCCGGTCTACTTTCTGTGATTATATTGGTAAGGGAATTAACTTTTAAACTGCATCGAATATCCACCATACAAATCACATTCCATGTCTTTACCAAAACGGTATACTTTTCTATATTTGTATTATTTTGGAATTAATCCCGTTACTAATAAGTTTTTATACACTATGTTCTGCCGGAGGTTTTAAACTTTTGTATTTTTAACACACTTGCCGTTACAAAAATCTGTACTTCTTGCATGAACCATGATTTAATGTTGTTTTTTACATGGATATTAATTTGCCTTCGCCCAACCGCTTTATATGTTGCGTTATCTTCATCGTTGATGTAATTGTTCAAGATTTTAAATTGTAATTTGTTCTCTTATAACTGCCTTGTCATTGGATCCATAATAGATTTAATATTTGTTTTTTTTTAATATATTCTGGAGCCTTAGGTTTTATTAATTCTGTAATAATACTGATGTTACAGCAGAATCAGTATAAGATCTGTACGTACATTAAGAAAGAGCTCTCTTGGTGAAAGATGTCGGTTTAAATGAAAATAAAATGTATTACAAGTTTTTTTAGCATCGATGTTATTAATTATACTTTTACCAATTAATGATAATAAACATTAATTTCAAACGCTTAACAGAGAATTTTTCCATCATTAACTAAATAGTTATGTGATAAATTGAATTTCTTTGTGAAATTTTATATTCAAAAATATTGTTCCACAAAACTATGTTGCACATTTGCCCATAAAAATTCTGAATTATTATTCAAATAATCCTATGACGTGAGTACCCACAGCAAATTACTATACAAGTTTTATCTGCGTAAATCGTTGCATTATCATCCACACGTTTGATTTGGTACGATCATACGTAAAATATTCAAATTGTATTACGAATTGTTTGTTGTATGGTACAAACGATCTGGTATAGGTTCAACTATTCTGATGAGCTGAATTTCTGATCAAGTGCTTACTAACATATAAGCTATGTTTTAATTGACGTGATAGTAATACTAGCGACTTTTAAATCCTAATAAATAAAAACATTTTAATTTCACCTTCTGTGTTTCATCAAATTGAAATTAGCTCTCAAAGCTTAAAGTTTGCACCTCCTGAATGGTAACAGGAATAAAGAATTATTAAAACATAATCTGATGTATTGTTGATATTAATTATATTGGTTATGTTAATTTTATTGTTTTATTTTTTAAATTTAATTAAATTTAATTTATTGTATTATTAATGTTTGTTTATACAATCACCGGGATTTTCGATTGGTCAAATTTCTCATCGTAAATCGTAAAAGTATGGGTTCGCACAATTACATTTTCAATATATCTTCAATAATTCATCATAATTTTATATACTTAACTGTTGCATACTTTTAATAAATATTATTTACCATTATTTATACTAAAAATACATCATTTTCAATATGGCCATAGTAGATTTTAACTTCAGTTAAATCCTTTCTATTGTCATTATTTTGCTAATTTTCATGTGTATACCTTAAAAAAAACACGAAGATCAAATGTAGACAAAATAATCTATTTGATCTTCAGTATCAAGTGTGAAGACCTCATCTTGTGCCTTGCACAGTTTGTTTTGATTTTTTTTTTTAATATCAAAATAAAGTTAATCATAAATTAAATGAATAATGAGATGCAATTTACCTCATGCAGAATAATACGAATAAAAAAAGTTATGATTTCCATTATATGCGGTGGTGTGTGTACATCATAAATATTAATCCAAAATGATTATTTATTATTAATAAGATTTATGAGTTTTAGATTTAAAATTGAATAATCAATGTTTTACACAAATGATTTACGTTTATTTAATATATGAAATTAAAATTCTGCATTTTTCCTTATTATATTATTATTTTAACACTAAATATTATATAATGGAAGAAGTAAAATTTTGTATTTAAATTTATTTTTTTTAATAAATATTATTTAAATATTTTAATTGCCTTCATTTTAGCATCATATAACTTTTGTTGCCGACTATATACATTTTTTTAAGATATAGGTCTTATTTTACTTTATTTTTATTATTTAAGTTTATATTTAATTTTTATTTCGTTTTGGTAATGAGTTGTTATAATAATTATATATCTTGGCGATTATATATTTTCATATCTTATAGGATATTTACATTATATTAACTCTCCTCGAATATATAAACAATGTATAAATCCATATGTGCTATATATAATAATATAATGTTGAATAAATATTTTATGGACATGTTTGGGTCAGTTTTTTTCTTTTTTTTTGTTTTTTATCAATATCATTTTATTTAACTTTTACAAATTAAGAGAAAAACAAAAAAAAAAAATTAAACACAAAACCAAAAATTTTAAATTGTTGTTTAGCCCAAGAGCAATAATAAAAAAATAAAATTAAAAGAAAAAATTAAATAAATTTTACATAATTCGATTTCTCCCAAAACAAAAAAAAAAACAAAATTAAATAAAGATTGTAATTAATTTTTATAATTATTTTTTAATATATATTTATTCCGGATCTTTTAATTTAAATTGTGTAGTATAATTCACATTAAATTCACGAAATAGAGTTTTATAAATTTAAAATTCTGCAATAATTCAATATTGTAAATCAATGTGATGCTATTACGAATACATAATGTCAATCTTGCAACTCTTGTGACTGATACACATTAATACTTACAAATCAAAACATTTGAAGACTGTTTGAATTTGGCAAAATAGTTTCGCATTTAATTCTTACTTTAGGTACATGAAATGCCAACATATTTATGTGCATAATAAACAAACTAGAGTCATGTATTCTATGTTTCATTGTGAAATAAATGTCAAGATGGAAATGATCATTAAATATTTATTAGTAACTATCCACATCAGAAATTAATCATATATATTATATTATAAAACAAGAAAATTGTAAGCAAACGTACTGCTACTTATTGCCAAGCAGATGACCACCATACATTTGGTAATAAATGTTTGTGATCACTGCTCATAAAAATTTTTTCCAAAATCAAAAATCGATGTTAGTATCTTATATCACAATTCAATAAACATAAACGACAATGGCTGTATACTAATATATCAAATTACCATCATATTACTAAATATTTCAAATTAAATTATGTTCCACAAAGGTTTCAATAAAAAAAAAAGTGGTTAAAAATCGCTATAATTTGCTCAACAAAATAAAATTTAAACTAAGCATTGTCTTAAGAATAGACACTTTAAGGGAAATTAAATTTCCCTTAAAATAATGATAATAATAACAATTTTATGCAAATAGACTGGTGAGAACTATTACTGACTACATATTTGCACAATTATTTTATTATTTAAAAAACTATATTTTGCAATTATTAAAATTCACAAAATTTATTTTCACGTGAACTGTGAACTACTTTAATGTTTGTGGATAAAACATATTCCACAATTTTTTTTTTTCACGTCGATTTTCACAATTCGGATGGGGAGGTACATTCGTAAAGTCGACGAACTGTCATAAATTAAAAGCAAAAATTGAAAATAGTTCAGTAAGAATAATAATAATAATATTAATAATAATAATATATATATAAATAATATAATATTCGCACAAAAGCATACATTTATCAATATTTCATTATATATTATTTCACGTAGTGTATACAAAACTCTATTACATTAAATTAATTCGTTCCACAAATATATTTCCTGTTATATTTCACATGTTAGTGTGTACTACGCTTTATGATTGTGGAAATTTATCTTTGCATCAAAGTGAAATGAAATTTCCACTGTGGAACTTGTTGTATGTGTTAAACAAAATATATGTCTAAATCAGATAATTTTTTATTTAATTCAGGAAATTATATTTAAATAACTAATTTATTTAAATAATTAATTAATATATTAATAAATAGCATGATGATTATAATTTACAAACAAATGTATTTAATCTAAGTTGGGAAAAAAATATTTCGTAGAGAAAGATAAATTTCTTACATTTGCACCATATAATAATGTATGATAGTTCCGGCTTAGACTTTATTGAGTGTGGACGTGGGGGGAATTTATAGGGTAAGAAAAATAAAATAAAATTCTTTCCACGTGTTTTCACTTGGTGAAGTATGGGCAGGAACTCACAAAGAAACAAATTATAACCATCGAAAGATAAAGACTATTTGGGTCAAATTGGCCTTGGTCATTAAAGAAAAAGAAAATAATAATAATAATAATAATAATAATGTATGATAACGACCATTAGAAAATGGTTATTATCATACATTATTATATGGTGTAAATATGATTAAATTGACTTTACCGAGTAGCCTTATTAGCAATAACAAATGAAATGGCAAAGATATTTCAAATAATTAAATAGAAATAAATAGAATCAACCATATATTATAAGAGGCTCTTTAGTAACAAGAAATGAAATGGCAAAGATATTTCTAAAAATTTCAGTACTATGCACTTGTCATAAACTCAAAAATTATGTTCCACAAAAAAATTTCATTCGATTTCGATCAAATGAAGTCACTTTAAACCAGCTTTTAGTAACGATAATTTAGATAAAGAAAATGGCATAGAATCAACCATATATTATAAGAGGCTCTGTTAATTACATATCATAAGATATAATCAGAAGTGACATGTGAAATGAAGTGAATTTGCTGACAGGAAATTACTTATGCAAAATTGTTAAATGTAGAAGTAGTGGTTATTGGGTAATAATTATTGATAATTGTATTCTGAATTACATAACAATTAATGATACATATTTGTAAAACTAGAATTATTACATTACGATCTGAATTTATTCATATTGTATTTAGTTGCATGTTAGTGTCGGATATATAATTCTCTTTAAAGATTTAATTAGCCAGTAGTTAACCATTATTTTATTCACTCAGACATCTTTAATATTAAAAGGGATAAAAATTATTTGCTTCACTAAATAATTATAAAAATTTAAAACATATTGACTTCCAATTCTTCTTATATATTGTAGATATGATATAAAGATAAATAATCGACATTATACTGATGAATAATTAAATTTAATTAAATTTAACTAATAAACAACTGAGCGTTATCGACAAAGAAGAATACAAGAACTTTAATTTTTGCAAGTACCTAAAAGGAGAGATAAAATTAAAATACGATTTTGTACATTAATGCAGATAATGCAAATTACTGGTTTATGTAATTCGCGTAAATTGAACAATATTTTTGTTTTTACTTAAATAATTCTTTAATTAAAACTGACATATGTTGGGTGAAATAAACTTTTTTTCTTGACTTTTTAATAATTTTTAAATTTTTATGCACTCGTACTACATTAAAATTATAATTATAATGAAAGAGCTTTACCTGATTAATTTTTATTGCATTATCCAAAAAAAAAAAATGAAAACAAATATGAAAAAAATTAAATTAATGACAATAAAGTAATTATAGTTGCCCATTGCAGTCAAAATAATTAATCAATTTTATTGGACATGTTTTAATTACAAATTATGGAGATAATTAATTTTCCTCTTCTATATAAATCTAATTATTAAATTTTAAACCATTTCTATTTGAATTTAAAATTACATCTCAATCACAAAAATAAATTGATAAAATACTATCTCATTATAAATGATTCAACAAATAATTCAAAAAACCATAATTTACTATCAAATATCATTATCTCTATGAACAAATTGATATTTACTAAACAAAGGTTTCTACGTATCTTTACTAACAGTCTATACATTACGCAACAATTACGCAACAGTACTATTTTAATCGAATTTGAGTAATTATATTGCAGCTACTTTTAAACTGTTTTGCATGTAATTGTTTTGGATGTTATCCATTAAAACAGTCACCCATAAGAACTACAGATAATTATTGCAATATTCTTAACTATATTGTGTGCAATTTCTATATATAACACCTTTTAATAGTCCAATATTCAGAACCCTCAATCATTGCCCGTCGTACTATAGGGTTGTATATACTTTGCCAATTTTCTGCATATTTTTTACTTCTATATGAATTTAACATTTGCAGATATTGACATTTTGTTGAAAAGTTTAACTTCTTCCTTGGAGTAAGTGGGGCATTGCACAAGAAATGCTTACAGGGTTTGTGTAATGAGTTCATAAATAGAATAAGTAGGTTATAAGAGACACTGTTAAAGGCTTATGATAAATATATATGATAAAATGAACAAAAACGTTAAGCATATACTAGTTATTATACAATAAAAATTAGGTAGCTGGTGATTTATGTACCACTCTACTAAGATATTCAATTGTAATTGATCCTATATTTTAGTAAATTCCAACTACTCGTATTTTACAACTTTCAATTTTCAATTTCAAAAATCCTTTATTATATAAAATATAATGTGGTTATAGTTAGGATTAGTAGTACATGGTATGTTTAAAGGTTACAGTGCATCGGTCCTAGATGCTTATTGTACGAATAGTGATTATAGTATATACAGACGTTTATTGATGGAGGTGTTCACTGTGGGAGAGTTAAAAATAAATCGGATCTTATAATAGGAAAAAGTATTGGCAATAATCAGTTTCTATTGAAGTAGGAAGGAAGGTGAAGGAGAAAAGGATTTAATGGGGGAAGAAAGCTTACCGAGATGCGTCATGCCGATTTCGGTGACTCGACTAAGGGTCTAATTTAAGGTTCTAATGTCATTGTTGGAGTAAAATTTAAATAGAATATATGTATATTTCACTGAATCGGCACCACTCCATTTGTAATAAGATAGTTTATACACTAGTGAAGGGACCTTTTGATACCAGAAAATAATACAATTGATATGTTTGCAGATGATGCTGCGTCATTGACAGCTGGTAAAACTAATCAAGACGCTACAGAAAAAACTCCAATAATTAAAAATTAAATAATGAACATTTGATTAAAATTTAATTAGTGTTTAAAAAGTGTACAAAATGTAACACATAGAATTTTCAAGTGAAAAAAATTAGTTTAACATACGATAGAATAAACTAAGCTTATCAAAGTCAACCTTGACTACATTATAATAGTAATTTGGGATACTTTTATGATTTAGTGCTAAATCATAATTATGTGTATAGATTTTTATTATTAGCAAAGTGAGTTCTACTAGTAAATAGATTTTATAGTGAATTATTTCGTCATTTTAAAATTTGAAGCATACAAATACCTTCACAACATTCATTAATGGACATACATTATTAACTGAACAATTATGAATTCCTTAAGGATGCATACGAGTATTCAATTTATTCGCAAATTTAAGTCATACTCTATACATAACTTAATCAAAGTAAAAACAAAACATTCCGACATTACTCATTTCTATACATTAGAATATATTTTCAAATGCATATGTAATATTCATGTAAATATTCATGTGCAATATGTGCAATGTTTTCAGCACATACTTTATGGAGACAATCATGCATTTAAATTTTCTATTTGAACTACATTCATTTTATATACAAACTTTACCGCGCATTTAAGTGGTGCTATAATAAATAATAATATGCATCTGTATATAATGTGCAATGATAATCTTTACAATTTTAATCATTTTTCAAAAGCGCATTCATCCAAATAAAAATGAAGGAAACGATGCAAACAAGAACAAAAAAAAAAACAAGTTCCACAAGATTTTTGCACTCTGCCATTCCACATATATATACGATTGCATATATTGATATGGAATTATTATTATTATTATTAAACGTTATAAGTGACTACAACAGTTTGTCATATAATAATAGATAATTGTATAGTACTTTTATATTATGTTATTATTTTTCTTTTAATTTTCACTATAATTTTCTTTTTCTGTATTTTATTCCTTTTGATTCTGTCGCATTGTGTGCATGTTGATCTTTGTAGGCACATTATAATATTTGCAATAAATGAAATCATTTTCTAATATAGTGCAATAATTATACTTATATAAGTTCATCAACTATGTGAGTGAGAAATTTTAATAGAAAAAAAAATCATAATGTGTACATATGCAATTGCAATTTTTTCACAATTGTACAAATTAGAACATGTACAACGAATATGTTTTGATAGTTAGAAATAAATATAATATTAGTTAATACCTGTAATTAAGACCATCATCATTACATGTCGGCTTCGAACAACAGCGGTACTGATCACAAATAAAAAAAAATCAAATACTTTATGTTAATATATTTTCATTAATTTCAGTATTCCTAACATTTTATTTATATATGCTCAATAGTCTATATGCTAAATGTTAAAATTAATATGAATTTTGGTTTGTCTTTTCATAAAAAGAAAAAAAGAAGATATGACTTTGAAATATTTTTTGGTATGAATTTTTATTTATGGATATTTTATTATAATATTACATTTAATAACCAATATAGATATGGTTTCAGAAAATTGTAAGATATTTAAATCTAATAATAATGAAGGAAATAAACATTATACACGTATAATTAATGACATTTTCATCAATAATAATATTCATTGCCATTGAATATCTTACACATATTTGCTATTATTTATTATTTTAAATGTTATTTAAAATAATCAGTTAATTTATCATATTATGTAAAGTGTCCTTAGAAAACAGGAAATTTTTACTTATAATGCAAAATATACTAGTATATATACTCGTATATAACTGATGGTTTAACATTTCATGTCCTTGATAGCTTACCAAGTACATCATTTAGCTTATATCTGATATATTTTGCAAATACAAATACGTTGATATAATATATTTGCAGATATTTAATTTTAGTGCCTTAATTACGTTTGTTCCAGTAAATATTGTCATTTTAACTTTATATAATGCATATACATAATTTTCCAATATAAGAAAAATAACTTCTCAAAGTCAACATTAACTGACCATAGTTATGTGAAATGAAATTTACCATATAAAATGTCATCTTATTTCGCATGCGCTAAACAACAAGTTCCACACTATTTCATTTCGCTTGATTTGTATACCAAATTGACAAGCGAAATAATGAACTGTGGAATATAATTGTTTCGTTTGCTTAATTCGCTTTAAGTTTATTTCGCTCATGTATGCACACATAAGAATTGAAGCAGCGAAATAGTGAAGAATTTGACTCGTGATAATTCACCAATAATAAATTTAAAATATTAATTAATAATAATACATATATATATGATAAATACAATTATATATAGATAAATATAATTTTGCTCGCATTATCATGATGAAGAATGATTCGTCTTTTTTTTTTTGTTCGTTTGAAGAGTTTATGGTTGGATTTAGCTCGTACGGAAAACCCATATGGTCGATTGCTGCTTTGTCTCGGACTCATATGCATATCATAAATTCATGATTCGTCAACTCACCATGATCATGTTTTTTAAAGACTTTCGAACACCAATCGACACGAGCCATTTTTTTTTAGAGCGTTTGTTAAATTGTGTGTGATTCTACGAGAACAAATCATTTTTACAGCCAAATGTTCATGTATTATCTTATTGATGCTTGTCATACATTATTGTCCAAGAATAACTCAATCTTATAGTTACCATAAATAACATCTATGGTACTCAACTCATGTTTACCAACATAATAATATCTTAAGTATTATGGTTCGGAGACAACCAGATGGTATCCTACAAACAGACTATTAGGTAACTGTGGATTCCACTCTGAGTAGAACCAAATATTTAGGTGTGAATTAATAGTTATTTGGTTGACATTTTATGTTACATGCATATTAAACAAATTGGCATGCTGCTGCTGAAGATGATGATTAGTAAAAAATAAGACATACAACGATTTTACATTAATTATTAACCGAATGATTTCTTTATGTTGAGTATGTCCATTTTTCTCCATCTTTTTCGGTTTTTCCCCGCTTTGCATCAAAATCTTCTATTATTATTAAGTAATGTGTAGATTTATCTATTATAGCCATATTTGGACAGACAATTAGAACATCACGCTTTTCTATTGCGAGTTGATGAGTTTGTTTGTGATATACCTATTTTCGAGCTATGCTCGCCGCCATTGCGAATATCAAACTATGAATGAATCTTTTTGGGGAGCCTTAGTATCCTAAAATTCACGTGGGCGGGATCATGCAATTCTCGAAATAAAATTTTATAATAATATGTTGTTATTATTATAACTCAACATCAAATTAATTTTAGTTTAATTATAGTATGAGTTACTAATTTCATTGTTTTTTTGTAATTATTATGTCCACAACAGCATTAATATAGTGATAAGATAAATAATAATTTTAAAAAATAATTAGTAATGCATATAAACTTAAATCTTAAACAATGGCAATTGTAATTTCAATATTAAGCTGGAAAAATAACACGTCTCACTCTAGATAGTGAGTGTGATAATATATACGTTCTTGAGGAAGGAAAGCAAAAAAATGGTTACATCTACTGGTCTACTGGAATATGTTTGGTTTTGCAACTGAAAATCACCTTACAGAATACAATAAACAAGGTTGTTGTAATAGTTAAATATACGATACAGTCAGGTCGGTCTTAAAACAGAGTATTTGCCAAAAAAGAAAAAATACTGGTTGCATAGATGCTAGATTGTGCACGTATGACATAAACACATTAGGAATCATATATACAATAGCAAACAATATTTTTGTAAATGCGAACAAATATTGAAATTTAATTACTGCAATAATTGATTATGTACAAATAGCTTCCAATATTGTGATGCTGTGAAAAAGATGTCAAAAAAGACTTGAAAGGTTGCCGGAATTCTAAGTACGGTGTGGTATAGTCGACACAAATTTCACATAATCTTGGAAACTTGAAAAGTGACAAATATTATAATGTGACAAATGCATGTTTTTAGTCAATAAAAATACATTTTATGCATATTCAGAATATTTTGACAAAATTCAATATCAAAGAGTATGTGTAAATTGATCTGTGTTGTAAACATTGCTAGACAATTATTCATTGAGGCATCTAATGAATTAAATGGCTTGACTGTAATTCATAGGCGATTGTTCATTGATGATCAATGTTTCCGTGTAGAGTGCAGTTGGGATGATAAAGATAACTAACTTGATTGAGTGCGTTTTAGATCAGTTTGCATTGATAATAATTAATATTTTTATATATTTTATCTCATAGTATATTATTGGATATTTAGAGATGCAGCATTATTCTATATAGCAATTCTTATATAAATGTATGTATATGAAAATATACGTCAAGTGATTAACAATTAAAAAACCTAGGTAATAAATATGTTCATGTTTATGGTATATAGAAAGAAATTACTACTCGTGTTTAATGTTTATAAATTCTTCTTTAATTATTATCTACAATTTCCAATATCGAATCAGAAATTCCAGCATATAATGGAAATTCTGATGTAATATTAAATATAATACTCGTACTATCTATTCGTGATTTGGATATTGTTGTCAGGAATAGTTTGAATTTATGGATAAGAAAACTTGTATCAAATAACAAAAAAAAATATATATATATATATTATAACTAAAATGCACAAAACATGTGCAAATTACCTATAATTAATAAAAAGTATTAAAATTTATATATAAATTAATAATAATAAAAAAAAAAATACGTGTAATTTTAGAAGAACAGGTACAAGAGATCGTGAATTTTAAAAATATGTATTTTGCATCATATAATTATTAACACTTTTGTATAATAAAAGAAACACATGATACAAAAAAAATAAATTTAAATGCATTTCAATGCATTTAATTGCATTTAAGTACACGAAATTTGCATGACATCTTATTGATATGTGTGTTTTTTTTTTGAATTTTTTTTTTTTTAATTTTTTTAAATAAAAATTTAAATCACGTTATAAGTTCAATTATATTTTTGTACTATATTCGAATACGTTTTAATAGCATGGAAAATTAAGAAGTTAAAGGAAAAAAAATATGTTTTCACACATAAATATTTCAATTTAAAATACCTAGCATGTCAATTGTACAAAAAAAAAAAAAAAATTCTGGTAAAAAATGAGGAAAATAAGTGCGAAAACTCATTATATTCATTTAAATAAGTTTTTTCAATTTAATGTGTCTCACATGGACGATATTGAAATATTTGAAATGCAGAGAAAGGTCAAATTATATACGTGTGTATACAACAACAACTGACCATATACATAAAGTGAACATTAAAATATTTTTAAAATAATTGTTTTAAATTTGTTTTTACCAAAAAGAGGAAAAAAACACACTTACTTCTTTCTTGAATAACATTTTTTTTTTTAAATCTTACTGTAATATATTTTATTTATAATTTATAAACTGTTCCTTTTCACAGAGTACATAAATATTCACTTATGCACCACAAGACAAGACCGCCAACATTTTTTTTCTTAGCGCGAACTGATAAAATTAAATTATGGACGCGCATTTTTTATTTTGGTGACTGTGCGAATAAATTTATTATTTGTTTATTTTAACACATGAAGATGAAAATAACAGATGAAGACTAAATTATCCACTAAATTAAAAACATTTTAACCATTTATTTTTATTTAGTAGTTATAAATATTATTCTTTATTAATTATTTGGGTTAAGAGATAGTATATATATTTATACGGTGGTGATATTTTAATGTTTTAAAGTTCATCGACATATTTTTTTTAAAAATATGTATATTCATTAATGTTGACAGTAATGTTTTATCTCGAAATTAATAAATTCCTAAAATGGTTTCTAAATCTGACCTATCCAACTTATGACCTATAGCAATTAATTGAATTTAATCCAAGTTCTTGAAAAAGTCATTAATTTGAAGATCATATAATGATCATATTTCATGTATTTAAAAATATTATTTAAGAAATTGTATTTGAATATTTGAATTATTGTATGAATGAATGAATCTGCAGATCAGTTCATTTCAAATAAATCATCACAAATATGTTTATTAAATTCAAAAAATCCTTTATTGTATTTCATTTTCATTAGATCGACTTGTGATCGCAATTTACCAGTAGCTCCATGTTACTATCGACTCTGTTCACCGGTTAGAAAATTTACAACATTTACATTATCTTACTTAAACAATTATATTATAATATAAAACGTTCCTCATCATATTGTTCAATATTAATTATAAGTTAATTTATTTGTGTGTAAAATTCATATTAGTAACTGCGTTACTTATTTACTTTGTTGATTGACGTATCTCTGCTACTTCTTCTTCTTTTGTTAGGTCATAGCCCAGTGTTTTCCTGTGTTTTGAGATGTGTATGTCCAACTTCCTATAGGCCGTGTTTCACATGGTTGTTGTTTCTTATCTGGCATTCTTTGATAATGGTCTCTACAATGCCATCTTCTGGTTCTTGTCCTATGTCTTGAATTTGACATTAATTTCGGATATCATCATTTCTGATTGTATCTCTGAGTAAATGATCGGTGATAGTACGTAAGATCTTCATTTCTGTTGTTCTTATTAGTTATTTAGTTTTGGACGTATCACTGCAGATTTCTACTGTATATGTTAAAATAGGCATTACTCAAGTTTTATACATTCGAACTTGTTTCTCCAAATGACGTCACGACCAGATATTGATGCAGCCTTGTTGGTATGATAGCGAACATCTCGATGGCTGCTTGTTTCTCCAACCACAGTAACGGAAGCTCATGAATTGCTCAATTGGTATGTTATCTACCAATAACAATTGATTTTGTTTTCATATGTTTAAGTTTTCAGAATTTTCCGTTTATTGTAATTAACGTTGTTTATTTGCTGTGTAAGACCAGTTACGTTATGCTGGATGATAGTTCCTTCTAAATTCTAAAAACTTGTGCAAGATCGACGAAGCACATGAAAATTGGTGTGTTGTATTTAATGGACTTCTACACAAGTTGATCATTTCTTTCTGAAACCATTTGTTTATCGCAAATCTCAGTTTACGGTGTGATTTCAACGCGCTAATAATTTTAGTGGGGAGTTTCTGAACAGCACTTTACACTTTACACTAGTTCTCCACTCTGTGGGTTTTTTTTTACGTTCAAATAACTTTTTGAACAATTTAATAATCTCAGCTATTAGGTTGTTCCAACATATTTCAGACACTCGTTTGAAATATCATTAATACTAGAAGATTTTCTCTTTTTCAGTGTTTTAATTGCTTGTTTAATCAGATGTTGGTTGAGATAAAAATTATTATCTTGAACTTTGTGTCTCATATTTCTCAGATGAAACTCTTCTGTGTTAGTAAATAAATTTTGGAAACGCGTAACCTATGCTTCAGCAGATACTGATGAATTTTCTGTATATTCATTTACAATTTTCTTTCTACTCGTGTTTCTAATGAGTTTATATACTCTGTATTCTACTGAGGTTTACGCTTCTGTATTTTAGGTACACCAGCCATTTTTTCGTTGCCAAAATTTTCACTTCTTCTGTAAACCATACTTTAGTGTTGTGTGTTGCATGGATATTAACTTGACTTTGTCCTCCTTCTTCTTCTTCTTCCTTGCCTTTTTCCTTATTCAGGGTCGGCCCTCCTACTTCTCAATCTATTTCTCCAC
>JANSTX010015875.1:0-17252 GCA_027564355.1 Penthetria funebris
GGTATTTTAGGTACGCCTGTCATTTTGCCGTATTCCTAGCGGCATTAATTTATAGTCTAAGAGGCAGTCTGCGAAACTAACCTCCGACTTTGCGTCATTTGAAGCCATTCCCTTCTTTTGGCTGTCGTGAACTAATATGAATTATGTATTTCTATTGCCGCTCATGTTCGGCAATCTGCTGCGGTTATTTAATAGTGTCACTGCTGCTACACCCCAAATACCCTTCAACATGACCATTGATTGTCTGCGCACTTTCGAGTAAATCCATATTCCATATATGGAGGCCATTCTATATTTCGCAATCTGTGGATGCGTCTATCTTCTGGAGGTTTTACAAGCAATGTATAAACTAACAAAATGGGAAGCAAGAAGAACGATATAACTATTGCCGAATCTAAAGCCACAAATTAGGAATATGAATCACTTTAACTACAGAGAAATGAAACCTAATTCACACACCTTAAAAATATGGAAAATAGTTTTGGACACAAGGTAGGTTGGTTGGTTGGTTAGCAGTGGCGGATCCGACTAAGCCTTCGAAGGATCCCAATTAGCACGTAGGTGGCGTTTTGATACCACACACTCGAAGAAACCCGGTTGATTCTTGCAGATGTGCACATTAAATCCATCTCGTGGCGTTTAGAAAAGCCACCAGATCTCTTGGCCTTATAGTTGCAATTTCGAAAAGATTAGGTAGTATATGTCTACCCAGCCGCTGATATCTCTGTTGAGAAAGTGCTGGACATTTGCATAGAAGGCATTCTGTAGTTTCCCGTTCATCTACATCGCCGCTACTGCGACAAAAGAATTGAAAGGGATACCTAATCTTGACGCGTGGTCCCCGACCGGCCAATGTACTTTATTGTATAAGCCAGTTTAGTTACCTGACTGGCGGGGAAACTTGCTCCGCCAGTGATATATCAAGACCCGAGTCTTGCTTGGTCGTCGGCCCTCTCATTACCTGCAATGTCTCTGTGATCAGGAACCCATAACAGTGTAATTTTGGCCGCGTTACTTGCCTCCATCAATGCAAGCATGCATTTCTCGACTAGTTTCGATTTGCAGACCGACGAGGTAAGCGACATAATGGTGACCATACTATCCGTGGCTATCGCCACACGAATCATATCGAAGCACACAACAAGAACGCACATGCCTTCCAGACAGCAAACATTTCGGCTTAGAATACGCTTGAACACACAAGAGTCCGTAATCTAATTTATATTTCAGGAATCTACGTTATACAAACACTTCGTATAATGATTGAGAAATCCAGAGATAATAAGAAAAACCTCAACTTAATATTCATAGATCTTGAAAGGGTATTTGACATCTCGTTTGTCAGACATTCAAATCTTAAAATGTACCTGAACTATATATCTGTGCAATATTGATATGTGTATATGAACATATTATGGAACATCTAATCTAATGAATAGAAATAAGACAAGGAAGGAAAAGATTAAGATTATTTAAACCGTAATTAACTTTTTTTTTTCTTTTTTTTATACTAAAGTTATTCTTGAGGGAGTGGATACCCTTTAATGTTCATAACACAAAATAACTTTTTATTTGCTCAAAAACATGGATGAGAAGGATTTGAACGTAGGAATTCGTGAACATTTGATTTAAAATCTGGAGGCCCTAAAATTCAGGAAACACATCCTCAGACGTCTGTCTGAGGATGTGTTTCTTGAATTTTACGGCCTCCAGTTCCTTGTTCACATCCATCGTTTGGAGCAACGAGAAGATGTGTGAAGTACGCGTCATAAACGTGTTTCGATATTTAATCGTGCGACCAAACGTAAATTCAACAGAGTGTGACCGAGATAGTCGTATATTAATATCTAATATATAATATAGAAAAGTGAAAGCGCCCCACATTGCGCCTATGCTGAAGAGAATCTATGTGACCGGTGATTTGTTCATCACCTGTAAGTCGAAAGGCTCGCCTCTGAATTCTGTCGAGAAAACCAAAGGTGGTCGTCGGAGCCCCAGTCCATATTTGAGGGTCGTGCTCCATTAGAGGCATTATATATACTTTATATATTATATAATGGCAACATGTTCAGGATTAAAAAATTTCTTACAACGACGCAGAAATTCAACCGTTTTACCCGCGCCCCTGGCCACATCCAAGATGTGATCATTATATAATAGTTTTGAATTGAGATGCATTCCGATAGAGTTCAGACCCGAAGTATTGCGCAGCAAATTACCGTGGAATTGTATATTTGGATCCGGAGTATTTGATCAATCAGAAATTGAATTTAAATTCCCGCTAAGAGAATTGTCCATATGAGACAGAGTGCTGTCATCAGCGTAACTGTGAATTGGGCTCGCAGTTAATGAAAACTAAAAATAGCGTAGGAGGCAACACTGAACTTGGGGAACACCCGCATTAAGTTGGAAACCCTCAGAAGTGATGCCATTGATAACTACCCAAATCGAGCGACCCTTCAGAAAATTAGAAATCCACAACCCCAAATCAGGATGAATACCATAAGAGACCATTTTCAACAATAGTGCTCTATGCCAAACTCTGTCAAATTGGATATGTCGAGTGCAAGCACCCGAGTCTCAGCAAACATGTACAAACTTCTACTCCAAATTTCAGTCAGATAGGTCAAAATATCACCCGTTGAGCTTCTGAATCGAAAACCATATTGACGATCATGAATAATTTTATTGGATTCCCGGTATGATATGATCTTGAAGTTAATAATTTTTTCCAAGAACCTTGGATAAGATTGAAGATTAGCCTGTCGTTTAGAACTTGTAATACGTTTTCCATTGGATTCCGCTAGCATGGGTATGGAGGAGTTTATGAAATTGCTGCTTACAGCACCAGCGAAAGACCAAAGATACTTGCCACCCTTTCGGACAGCAAGAATTCTCTGTTTAAGTTGACAGTCGAATTTATATTTAGCCTGCACGATGATATTATTGCACACGTCACGAGCGCGAACATAATGTTTACGAAGAGCACGGTTGTCTTTGTATAATGAGTATGCCCCCTTTTATTGCAAAGAGCATCCATGCATTTTTCATCGAACCAAGAATTTGGGCTTTAGTTGATTGATTTTATCAAGCTTGGAATGTATGTTTCCATTCCAAGGAAAAATAGTAAAATACTTCAACGGCATGATCTAGATTATCTCAAAGTATGATCTGGATCATGAAGTCGCCAGCCACGACAATCTCAGAATCCGGTGATGAGGCGTAAATATCCCCAATTGTGTCGGAAAGGCTCTCAAACATAATAAGCGACGCGGAATCACTTAAATTGGGGCTCCTGTATATTGAACAGAAATATATTATGTGACTCTCCAAATGAATTTTAATCTTAGGGATTATATGAAATGATTTTACGAGATTTATATGGTATAAAATTGACATTATTGTGACAGAATAGATTCTTAAGTAGGTTTTTGAGACTTTAAACTTAAGCAGGTTCTATATTTGGACGTATATAATCACAGAGTATGAAATATCAACCTGACTATTTTGATATTCTTTCAACTAAGACTTGTACTTTCAATCGGTTCGTTATTACGCATGTAAGCTTATACTAAAGTAAGTACGTCTATTGTTACACTGGATTTTATTAGATATCTATGGTACTATTGTATTCCATTACATTAAGAATTTAAAAAAACTTTTATTAACCAGTAATAAGCAAGGAATTTCGTTAAATATTACTTAAGAACTGTTTATCCATAGGTACTTGCATTTATTATGTTCTTTAATAATTGGTTCGGTATATTACTTTTGACCAAAGCGTATAAAATTATTAAATAATAAAAAAAATGTTCAACATAATGCCCATAATGCCGCTAAAGTATGAGTGAAGTTGTCAGAATAATATTTTTTACGGTTTTATGCACATTGGCAATAATATAACGAGGGAAATATGGGCCACCCTTATTTTAAATTGTTATGTAAAATTTAAATGATATATTAATTCAGGTAAATATGCTCTCAATATTATGAGTATATTTTATCATATGCTTAAGGGTAATTCATCATATTATTACCCATATATTTTTGTAAAGAACTCAATAATGCATTACATCAATTTTATTATGTTCTTATAAATCTAATGTCAATTGAAAGATATCTTTTTAGATCAATGCTATGCTATGCTTTTTATGTCAACAAAATCTGGGATTACTTTTTTTATCAGTTCCAAGGGTAGGTACTCGTAAGTTATCAATTAATAATAAAAAAAAATGTCTTTTATAAACTTTTAAACAATTATATGTTTAGTTTAATCAGATTAGTTGCTTCAAAGAGATTTGATAGATACGACATTGAAATTACCCGATAAAATGATTCTGATGAAGATCACAGGATATGAATAATGAAACTCCGTATATACTTCCTTTTATATGAATTTTATGTATGTTATAAATAAATTTATTAAATAAAAATATTGACAATTTCTATCCAGAAGATGAATGCATTTATTTACACAATAGAAATATTGACAATAGACAGAAAAATTAATTTATTGCAATCATGCATTAATAGGGGTGCAAGATTATATAACTATAGATATTGAGATATACAAACAGAAGTAATGATTTTCATAGAACGGCTGACCAATAATAAATTCTGAATGTACTAAATAATTTTTCTTTTTTCTATTTTATGTTGAGCTACAAGGACGAGAATGCAGGCGTACGGGAAACCCTTTGCTGAATTCATGATTAACGGTGGTCGATTAGCAAAAGATTCAATAACATTTTCATATAGACACCCAATTAATAGAATAAATTACATAATTATGAGATGACTCTAAAACATAAATTGTTTCAACACTTAATAGTTTAGCAATTTCAGAAGATATTTTTCAAAATTCGCAGACCATCACAACAGCTCAAAAAGTAATAATGTAGTATCAGTAACCATCAACAATTTAAGGATTGTAAAAATATTAAACGTCAAATGAATAACAAAAAACATCATCGACATCAATTTAACCAACATATAACGACAATTTAAGATTAATTATCATTATGTCGCCATTGTTCACGATCTCTGAACACATCATTTCATCTCCTAGTTGCAACGATGATTGAAATTCAGATGAAAAATGGCGTACGGGACATAATTATATGCTCTGCATATCTTCCAGGAGATTCTAGCGTTATTTCAAACGAGTTGAGGGACTTGATCAATTATTGTAAAATCAGGTACCTGCAACTAATCTTGGGGTGCGATGCGAATGCTCATCACACTGTCTGTGGTAGTTCAAATATAAATTCAAGGGCAGTTAATCTTTTTGAATTTATTATTAATAGTGATTTAGATATCCTAAATCAAGGTAATAAGCCAACTTTTGTCACCTCAGTGAGAAGAGAAGTCCTAGACCTCACTTTAAGTACTACGACAAAACATTGTAGGTTGACATGTATCGGAGGTGGTATCTATGTAGGATCATATGCAAATTAGATTCGACTTGAATACACTGTAGTCTACAGTGGAATATTATCGAATTCCTAAAAAAACAGACTGGGACAGCTATAAAAAATATCTACAAATTGGGCTAAGTCAGGGCTCGGTCGATATCAAATCTAAAAATGATATTTAATTGAAAGTTGATATCATTACCAAAGAAATGATAAATTCCTACTATGAGGAATGTCCACTGAATGTGAAGAAATGCTGTAAAAAAGTTCCATGGTGGAACGATAGGCTAGCCAAAATGAGAAGATCTACTAGAAAACTTTTCAATAGGGCTAAAAGATTAGGTGAATGGGAAATCTATAAAAAATCCCTGACTGAGTATAATATTGCATTAAGAGAATCTAAAAGAAAAACGTGGAAAACCTCTGTGAAACCATTGAGGATACCATAACTTCTGCTAGATTATATAAAGTACTTTCCAAAGTGCACTCCAATGAAATGGGTACTCTGATTAACCCCAATGGTAGCTATACTACCAGCCGTAGAGAAACGGCATAACTTCTCTTGAGCACCCACTTCCCTGAATCGAGTCTGATAAACCCGAATCGAGATGAGGTGACAAATGAAGAAGAGCACATACATTTAACGATTAGAAACTGGGCTCAAAGATATTCACGGCGGAAAAAGTAAGATGGGCTGTAATGGAATTTAGGCCTTTAAATTCGCTGGAAACAATGGACTTTTCTTGGCTTTAATACAATATGGAATCGAAATTGTATTGCCACATCTATTTAGAATCTTTAGAGCTAGTCATGCTTTGGCATATATCCCCAAATCTTGCAGAAAAGTAAATGTAATGTTTATTCCTAAAACTGGGAGGAGACCTAATGATCAACCAAAATCCTACCGTCCCATCATTTCTCCTGAAATCGATGGAAAAGATACTAGATTTATACATTAGACAAAATGCGCTATCAAGTTGGTCATTGCACAGACTCCAATTTGCATATCAGCCTGGCAAATCGACTGGAACGGCGCTTCACGTGCTAGTTTCGGAGCTAGAACAAACTTTCAAATGTAAGGAAATTACATTATGTGTATTAATTAAGAAGGGGCCTTTAATAATACTTGATATACGTCGATAGAATCCACAGGAACCCATCATGGTATAAACATATCAACTATGAAATGGATAAAGGCTATGTTGAAAAGTAGAGAAATTTCAACAGAAATTGGCAACTGTCGACTTACCGTTAGTTCTAGTAGGGGTTGTCCATAGGGTGGAGTTTTGCCACCGCAAACGTGGTGTCTGGTAGTCGACGAGTTGATATCAAAGCTTAATAATGAGGGTTTTAAAATACAAGGTTATGCAGATGACTTAGAAATAATGATAAATTGTTTCAAGTCTCTTGCAAACGTCACCGAGCATTACAAATCAATGATGCGATACAGACGTTCTGAAAAATTCATAATAGTTCCGTTCACTATGAAAAGGAATTTAGCTGGTCTTAAGATGCCCATACTTAATGGTAGTGAAATTGTGAAATCTCCGAGGAAGTTAAATATCTGGGAGTGATCCTAGATAAGAAAATAAATTGTAAATCTCATATTAACAAAATACTTGAAAGGTCAAACATGGCACTATGGACATGTCGGAAGATTCTTGGAAAAACTTGGTGTCTAAGCCCCAAAATGAGCATCTGGATATACACAGCTGTTGTAAGACCTTTAGTCAGCTATGCATCCATAGTATCTAAAACGCAACTGCAAACTTATAAAGTTCAATTAAGTAAGATTCAACGACTGGCTTGCTTAATGATATCATATATGATGCAATGAATTCCTGTCCTACTGCGACTATTCAAGTAATACTGAATATGACGCCATTGCACATTTATATGCAAAGGGAGGCAAAAATGGAAGCAGTAAGACTTAAAATAAGAATGGAATTGATAGATGGCCACACAGAGGGTCATATGTCTATACTAAAGTCTTTCTCCAGAACCTTTGTCGGTTATATGATATCGGACCAGAAGATACCAAGGTACAATTTCAGAAGGTTATTTAAGGTATCAATAAGTAACAGGGAGACATAGAAGATAAGTCGTTTAGACTTTCTCAGAGGTACTATTGTATGGCATACCGATGGCTCTAAAACGGCTGATGGAGCGGACTCCGGGATTTTTGGACCGAACTATGACGGCCATTTCTCTCTAGGAGGTGCTACAACAGTTTTTTAGGCTGAGGTACATGCAATAGAAACCTGTACTCACATTAGCCTAATAAGAAAATATGTCGGCAAGAGAATAGAAATACTTTCTGGCAGCCAAGCAGCACTTCAAGCAATTGATTCAAATAAAGTTAAAGATTCAAAAATTGTGTGGGACTGCAAAAACTCATTAAACTGGCAAATATAAACTCAATGAGTTTACACTGGGTGCCAGGTCATGAGGGAATCGATGGTAACGAGAAAGCGGGTTGGACTCATCGTTAACATTTACTGGGCCTGCACCATTTTGCGGAATAGCCAAATGCACTGTCAAATCGGCTATAAAAGATTGGGAAGCTAGTTAACGGCAAAACTACTGGTATAACATTGCAGGTCAAAAATGTGCGAAAAAATTCTTACCACTTTACTCTTGGCAAATAACACATAGGTTGCTTGGGTTGACTAAAAATGACTTAAGGACTATCACTGGTCTTTACACGGGGCATTGTCAGATGAAATACCATTTATTTAAAATTGGTAAATCAGATGACTGTACTTATAGATTTTGCAGTATTGTAAATGAAACTTCCGAGCATATTCTATGTGAATGCGATAATCTCGCTCAAAGAAGAATGTAATACTTGGGAGGTTATATCTTGCACCTAAAAGACATTCCAAAATTGGAACCCAGGAAAATTCTGGACTTCATCAGCGTTTTGAACCTGACGTAGACGTAGTAAAAGTTCCACAATAGATCCTCTGTGTCGCGGTAGTGGTGGAATAAAGGTCCACAAGCCCTCAAATAATCTAATCTAATCTAACCTAATCTCCAGCTATCTCTGGTAGTCGACTACTAAATAATGGATCAGCGTATGACAGATCCAATCATTAAAACATTATAACTTAGATTAACTTTTTGGATATTGTTCACAATTAATTCCAAATGCACTCTAATGGCTATTTCAGATTGAAACAAGAGGCAAAAGTTGTTATCGAATTCAAGATCTTCTAGGTGATTATATATAATGGAACAAATGGCTCCGTTTTACACGCGAATGTATATCAAAACAATGACAATAACTTCCCAAGATGCAGGGTTTCAGGGATCATGTTCATTCTATACATTTCTAGAATTGTTCATATTATATTAGGTGTACAAGTAAGTTTAAAAGGATTTATTGCAAAAAAATGGCCTTTATTTAGAGTATTGTATATCGTTAGCGACTACCTTTTCTCATCTTTATAACAGCATACAAATTCTTGACTTGACTTGAATCCAATGAGCTTCTCTATATGGTTTCATTTTCGATGTTAAGGTGTTAATAAGAATATATGACATATTAAATTCAACGAAGTCAGTGCTTCGTCAGGAATGGCAACGAATTCCACACACTAAAGTTCAAGCATTATGCGATGCATTATTCGGAAGTTCGGAAGACTAGATGCCATCATTCGCGTCAAAAGTGGTCATATTTAACAGTAAGATATTTTTTATGAAATTTAATGTATTGAAAATACATTAAATGTCATAAAAAATAGAAATTTAATAAAAAATATTCAGAATTTAAAAAACAAAGACATTTTATATTGGGAATACTTCGAATTAATTAATCGCATGTTATTAGATGGGTTTTAACCAACTTTCTTGTAGATATATGACTCTGTCGATGACATGTTATGTGTAATTAATATCTAGTGTATCGAAAATATGCCAGCATTACGATCTAAAGTGACATGAATGTTCTATTCAAATATAGTAAAAGTTGTTGATGATGATGTGTCCGCTACTTAACGTTGATTAATTTGTAAATTACTAATTATACATACTAAAGGCTAAACGTTCTAAATGGATTGATAACATTAAGAAATTAACTATTCTATTTCTGCTCATATGGTTCTACTTCCAGGAAAGGTTCTCAATTGTGAAGAAATGTTAGGCCCTGTGTACAAAATTTGCTATCGATTTAATTGTTGAGACAATAGTTTAGTTATAAATAGTTTTAAATAGATAAAAGCGGTTTGTAATTTAAACTTGTGAATTTATCTTATTGCATTCCTTTTAAATATAGCACACTAATATCGTTTGTACCATTTTTCGATAATTATACAATTTCAAAAATTCAAAACCAATTTCAATTTTTATATTCAATCATTGAGAACATGAGTATTTTATAAATAGTACTGATTATAACATTCTAAAGACAATATCATAATAAATCGTTCAATGTAGAAAATACCGAAAAATATACCAAAAGAATATATTTTCAAAGACATAAAATCTTGATTTAACAATTTCTTATATAAAAGGATTTCCATTTCTATTACAGAGTAGAGTCTCAAAGTTCTACTGTATAGAAATAGACAACGTTCACAAAGATAATGGTATCCATGTAATGTATTATGAGCTGAAATAAATGGAATGAAATGAACCCCTATTTTATATGCAATATATTGAATACCTTATGGGTAATATTAACCTAAACGACGCCAAAAAGCGGTGGGATCGCGGTATTCCGCGAGACTTTCAATTTTATTTTGTCTTATTTTATTTATTCCATCTTTTCTTCAAATTTTTTATTTTATTTTTTTTTTTTGATGTTGTCGTATTCCAGTATTGAATTCAGAATTGAATTGAAAAGTATTGAATCGTATCAATATTATAATTTAGATAATTTAAAGGAAGGAAGTTTCAATTTATTTATAAATGATTTAAGACTTAAAATTACGAAATTGTGAACATTAATGTGAACTTTAATTTTGATTTATATGTGGTTTAATTTATTTTTGTAATATAATTTCGCGCCTTTAAAATTGTATTTCAAATAAAGTTCTAGTGCTATAATTTATGAATTCCTGATAAAAAACTAAAATTTGTACTTTTTATTGACTCGGATGCTACAAAACTGCAAGAGAGTGCAGTAGTTAAGTAAACCATGTTTATTTATGATAAACTGTACTAATATTAAATATTTTAGTACAGTTTATCATAAATAATAAGCAACAGGTATATATAATTTACAAAACCATGTGCTACGCTTCACAATTAACCGCATGCTTTAGGTTATTGAAAATATTTACTGTTTGATGTATGAAATTCTGATACCAAAGTCATAATTGTGCAGTTGATTATGATGTACCAAACAGAGCGGACAAATTGAGAAATTTTAGTTATCAGTAGAACATAAATCGAAATACTTGATTTTAGGTTATCTACATACTTTCGATTCATAAAAACGTATGCTACATTTAAGGTTAATAAAAAAAAATGATGACCACTAAATGAGTGAAAAAAATTATGGAACCATCACATATTTAAATTATCTAAGAATAGGAAATATACAGCATCAATTATTTTTTCTTTAATCAACTTCTTCCATATGTGACGAATCTTCGGCATCATCAACTAATGGTGGCATTTCACCAGTTGCAACAGGTGCCTCTTCAGCAGCCATTGTTTCACAATCTTCATCAAATTTTGATTTTCGATAATATGATTTGGCGCTTACGTAAAACATAACATTACAGTAAAACATTTACCAAAATACGTGACCTCGTGCTTTCAGTTATTAAAAATATTTAAATTTTTCAAATTTTGTCCCTTGCTTAAAGGGACAAACTTAAAAAATGGATGTGTTCTCTGCTGGATGAACTCGTGATAGATACGAAAGTGATAATTGTGCTTCATACTTAAGAGAGAAATGTAAATTATCAGGTGAACATAAATATTTGTTTTTGAATAATCCACATGCCTTTATAAAAACGCATGCTACTTTGATGATTTGGCACAATTCTAAGTCTAAGAAAAATTGTCGTTAAATTCCATACGACATAATACTCAAAAGACCACTATAGGTGAACATAAATCGGAATACTTGCTTTTAGGTTATTCGCATGCTTTCGACATGCTTTCGATGCATGTTATTGTTAAAGTTGGGCACGTACTTTTTGTTTACGATATAATAATATGGAGCAACTTGAAGCGTATTTCAAATAAAGTTTTAGTGCTCCAATTTGTGAGTTCCTAATAACAAAATGAAATTTGTACATTTACTCGAATGCTCCAATATCATCAAAGCTGCAAGGGAGCGCGGTATTTGAGTTAGTCATGTTAATTTACAGTAAATTTTAAATGAATAACAGGAGAACATGAAATAAAACTCATAATTTTATTCTTAAATATGTGATTGCGACGCAGAAGTTTAAAGGTTAGGTCCGTTCGACCATTAAATTCTTGAGGTCAAATCTCAAGGTTTCAAGTTCGTATTTTAAAATCTAATTGTTTATCAGTACGATATTTTACGACTGGGTGTCTTAGAAGGTGACAAATAAAATTGTATTACAAATTTAAGTTTCCGTACATAGATGCCTCTGGCACATGCTTATAATTTTCTTACCATATTAGAATTTGTAGGCACTGTCAAATCTTGAGGCAAAAGGCTGTTTCGTCCGCATCCCAGACATTGTAGTAGCGGTCCTACAAAAGGACGTTGATGTTAAAGGGATTAAAATGAACTAATGTACTGATAATGATCCTGGTGTTAATGTAAACAAGTAAGTGCTTCAAACATGTTTCTCTACTTTATGATTTTTTTTATTTTTGGAAAACATTCAACAAAATTGTTTAAAAAAAACATAATAAACGACATATTCATTTCGGATATTCTTTTGCATCAATTTAAAGATAAAATGTTAATCAATAACAAACCTATCATTTACATTTAATACAAAACATATTGAAAATTGTTACAAATAGTTACATAAATGCATTATACTTCACTATATAACAAATTAACATTTTGAAATAAGGAAAAACTCCTGAAAAAATAAATAGTTGACTGATTCTTCATAATAGGGACCAAAAAAAAAAAACAAAGATCCTCTCGCGCCCATAAAAACATGTTCATCTATGAGAAAGGAAAATTTACAAATTCAAACAAATACAAAATCAAATATTGTTGAGAATGTTCAAAGAAACTATCCTTCAATGTATATTCAAACTGGGTATCACTCTAAGGATACCATTGTATTTTATTATTTTGAAATAATGTGTCTAATGTATGGTAAGTAATTCGGCAAAGTCGTTAACAACAAAAAAAATAAAATAAAAAATAAAAATACATAACAAAATCTTATTTATGCTTAGGGTTACCTACAAATCTACACACATTATATTTTATCATAAATAGGGATTCGTTGATGGGAATAATGTTCTCTATACAGAAGAAGGATATCATTGTATCAATCGGCATAGATGTTCCATTTTTATGTCAATGATTAAAAAAAATATGGTACATACACATTTAAACACCTTTTCATACAGAATTAAGATATATCATAGGCCACTTCAGTAGTATGTACATCCAAGAAACAAAACAATGCATTTTTAAAAAGGTGAGTATATTGTCGCATCCTTTTTGAAATGTATCCTTTTCTGCCACAAATATATAAACAAAAAATATTTCATTGAAAATGTACATACCAATTGTATAATAGTTTTGTTTATTAAATGGAATTTAGTCCCCTTCATTCACATCAGTGAAAAATAATTGCATCACATAAATCCTGCTACACAAAAAAAAAATAATAAAAAAACGGAAAATGTCATTTTTTATGTGTGTAGTACCTCCAAATATGGCAGAAGGTACAAATGGATTGCTTTATTTCAAATTATTTCTATATTTATTTATATAATTTTAATTTATTGATAGAAATGCACATATATTGGCAGTGAATATTATATCAAAAGGATCCTCTAGTAGTAATAGGTAGGACAATGCAAAGGTTCTAAAAATAGTTCAATGAAATATTATAATTGATTTGTTATGCGGGGTTCAATAGAGGTTTATATAATATGAATAATGAATTTGCGAATAAATAAAGAAATTTTATTTTAAAAAAAACATTCTGCCCATATTTCCATTATCCTTACCGATATTGCAGTTTGAAACTTATTCCAAGAATATATAGACTATTTATTAATTTTGTGATGACAACATCTTTTGTTGAAAAACACTATGTTTCGCTAGATAAACAACATTAAATCACAATAAGTCTATAATAGACATAAGAATTATTTATAATACGTCAAAAAATATATATTCACTCAATGTGCTACAATCTTCACGGTGCTACAATCTTCACGGTGCTACAGCTGCTAAATAGTTAATGACAACGTACACATATTATTCTCATCCAACCAAACAAGTTAAACGACAATTTTAGCAACCAAGATGCTATGCATCCAAATTCTGATATTTGTGTTGCATAAGGCAGCTAAAACTGCAACTGATCATTCTCCGCTGTGCTAGACTATAAAAAAAGAAGATGTTAAATGACTGTGAACTATCCCATTAAGCACGTTTGACACAAAAATTTCCACTAAATCACATTTCGCAACTCATTTCTTCGTTAAAGTATTGTTTAGTAGAAAATGTGTCACCAAAAAAAAATTATGTAAACACTATCAACACTTACTCGTGAATAGAAATAAATTCCAGCAGTTCACACTAATGACCTGCACCATTTTACAGTAGTTGTAATTTTATTTGATGTATACTCCAATATGTACTAAAATTAAAATATTTTACATTAAGCCAATAAAAAAATAATTACCTGGAAATCAATAAGTTTAAGATAAGATTTAAAGCATTAGCCAGACTGGAATACATAAGAAACTTTCAGTTGCTAAATAAACAAACTCAGAAGGGAAAGATATTTGCATATGTGCATGGAAAATCTTTAACAAGCTATATTTTGTTGAAGTAGCTAAAAGTATACAAAAATTAAACATAAAACCTAAAATTAGCAATAAAAGGATTAAAATGGTGAAAACAAAACCCAAGGGCACATCTTCACGAAACTACAGGACATTCAGAATAAAAAACAAGTTAGACTAAAGTCTTGATCATCGGGTAAATGGAGCATTCGATAATATTATCTGTAAGGATGTTAAAGATAAAAACAGGTTCGCAGATTACTTAAAAAAATAGTGATATTTAGCCACCTTTAACAAAAGATGCTCAAATTTAGAATATTCAAAACAAATGCTTATTCCGAGAGCCGTCACATATAAAACATAAATTAAGATACTTGTAAGGCTATATTAAGTGCATAATTGTTAAGACAATTAACGTTAATGGTTTGAATAATTATGGGATTATTATTATTATTTAAAGACTCTTCCTTATAAATAGTCTTGGTCGGCTCCAATGACGAATTTGATGACTAGGTCCTAGTAATTTGGTTGAAAATTTGTGAATGCCTTATTTGATCTATTGAATGAATAGTTGTAATTTAGCAACTAATACGAGTTCGATACTCAAGTTTTTGATGATGAACAAAAATTAAATTATTTATTTAAATATTTAAAATAATTTATTACACAAATTCTCTTTCAATTTCCTCAATTAATGACTTAAATGGATATTTTTAAGGATATAAGAATTGGTTCGTTCATTTTGCAGCTGATATTTTATTCGTTTATAGTATTTTATAGAAAAAGGGAATTAAGAAAAGTTATCAATCCATGAAAAATAATTATAAGCAATTAACTATGAGTTGAAACAAAAAAAAAAGAAATGCATTCAAATAAATTAAAAAAAACAACATTTACGATATGTAATTCATAATGTGGAACAAAAACGAGTAGATCCACCAAAAAAGGATACAATAAATAATAATTTAACTTAATTTTTTTCCAATTTCAAATATACTCGTACCATATAAACTAATAACTTTTAAGGTTCTCTCTATGTGTAGATACTAATTTAAATTTTGAATCCTTAAAATAAGGTAATTTTATTGTTTAAAACAAACGTACCGACCATAAGAAGAATTCAATAATGCCTATATAAATTTTTTAATTATTACATTCATTGACTGTGGCTAAATTAGGGTTAACTGGTGGTCATAAAAAAAAAAACAAAGAATATAATTATTAGTTTTAATATCAATCTTCCCTATTATAGTCAATAAATTTATATACATTAATAATTCAAATATGAATTTGTTATAGTCCCGATACCTATTCGGATCATCAACGCATCTGTATCCTTTTAAATTTGGTTACAATGCATTGTCAGTTAAGTGCGTTTTAGCTTGACTCATATAGATTTACATCCAAATTGGTATTAGTATGCAATTATATGCTAGATCAACTGATCGACTGTTATGGAGTATCTTTGATATGAATTCTCGAGCATCCGTGATACGAAGGAATACGAAAAACGTTTTTTTTTTGGACCTGAATAAGCCACGCCATTAAGAACATTATTAAAACAGCAGGGCTGACGTCAAGAATTCAATATTTATTTTGAATGATTTATTGCCTTAGAGGTTCAAAAAACTTTTGAACCTAAGACGCAAGGAAAAAAAGCATTAGCCATACTTACTGTAAATTTAGTTCCAAATTTAGGATTAGTACTGATCTAATAAGAGCAAATGCAAGGAACGATAAATAAGCATTACCGTGAGACAACAAATATTACTGTGACAATCAGCCGAAGAAATTACTTAAAAATTAAAAAATTTGCGTACAATAAATATGTTATGCTTATTTATGATTGCGTTTAAGTTGTCAGTATGTCACAAATATATAAACCAATTATTGTATTTGAGGGTAAATGAAACCACAAGTCGCCTATCATATTACGGCGACGACAAGACAGGAAATCGGTGTTAATGTTCTTGGTTTCATTGATTATGGGTAATCTAAAAATAAGAACGAGAAATATCAAAAATTCAATAAACCATTAATGCGATAGATCAATAGAATCTACAGACACAATATGGTTAATTATATAAAGTGGTTGATTAAAGTGCAAGGCGGGAAACCGCTCAACATTCTGGAAATTCAAACAACATTAGAAGAAGCTTACTAGGTATGGTTTTCTGCTATTAAATGACATTCAATAAATGGAAAGATAGACTGAGTAATTTTGCGAGCAACTGAATAGATCCGAAATTCAGGTTGCTCAGAGTTCGAATATCGACCACAAAACCTGCCAGGAAACCTTCTCCAAGTCGTGGTGAAGTTAAATCAATATTACAACACCTAAAAAGCAAGAAAGCATTCAGTGCCGATAACATATCATATGTTGTACATATGTTGAAGTTGGATTAGAATGGCAATGCATCAATATTGTTCTACATTATTGGTAATGTGTGATTCTTTGATGATATTCTAAATTTGCGGAAAAGGAGTTGATAAAATATTTGATGAAAAAGTATAACTTGAGTATAAGCGTATGAGAATTGAAGTTCTGTTTTGGAAGCGGGTATACGTAACTTACGAGTCTGGCAATCGCAAACTGAATAAGACACTATGTTTTTACGTCGATCACATATAATTACTGACATAAATCATGATCGAATTTCCGTTGATATTACGTATAATTAATAATCGTTTTGAGTAACCTCGATAATCGTTGGCTACACTCTATTCGTCACCACTATATTAATACAACTTAATCAGAAACTTAAACTCAATATAAAACATTTACATCCTGGATCTTAGACGAATTTGAATTTTTAGGTTTGCTGACGTTATCGAAATACCAAACAAATGTTGTTATCTGATAGTTGATACTTCAAACTGTCAATCAGTAAAAAAAAATTGTTATCGGTTGTGTAG
>JANSTX010015886.1:0-35145 GCA_027564355.1 Penthetria funebris
TGGAGGTCGAAAATGCTGTGAAAAGGATGAAGCGAAATAAGGCAGTTGGTCCAGATGACATCCCATCAGATCTTTGGCAATATCTGGGTGATCTTGGATACCAATGGTTAGCAAATGTATTAACTAAGAACTTATGCAGATGTGTGATACCAAATTCATGGAGACGAAGCTATCTCTTACCATTTTATAAAAATAAGGGAGATGTACACAGTTGCTGTAACTACAGATGAATCAAACTTAGTTCACACACTTTGAAAATATGGGACATAATTTTGAACACAAGACTCCGTGATCTAATTAATATCTCAGAAAACTAGTTCGGATTCGTGAAAAGCAAATCAACAACTAATGCTATACAAACACTTTGCATAGTGATTGAAAAATTCAGAGATAATAAAAAAAACCTCCATATGACATTTATAGATCTTCAGAAGACATTTGATAGAGTACCTAGAGATCTCGTTTGGCAGGCATTAAGATCTCAAACTGTTTCTGAACTATATATCTCTACTATCAAAGATATGTATATGAATGTTAGCACTAGAAACCGAACAAATTGTAGAACATCTACCTCATTCAATGTAAACGTTGGTGTGTATCAGGGTTCTGCATTAAGCCCATTAATCTTTATAACTATAATACAATTTTTGTCTGGTTCAATACAGGATCCTCTTCCATGGAGTATGTTATTTGCAGATTATATAGTGTTAATAAGTGAGAATCAAATTGAATTGAAAAATAAATCTGTGGAATTCGGTATTGTCACACTAAAACAGAGTACATGCGTATTTTCCATTTAATGGTAATCATTCGTCTCCACAACAAGGCACGATCATATTGAAAAAAAGTCATACTGAAAAGTTCAATTACTTGGGATCACTTAGCATAACAAGCGGTAAAATTGATGATGATATTCAACATCGAAAGATCAGTGTCTGGAGTTTTATGTGATCGAAAAATGCCACCAAATATAAAAGGGAAGGTGTATAAAACTGTTGTTCGACCAGCAATAACTTGTGGTTCTAAATGTTGGGATATGAAACGAAATTTTATGCAGAAACAACATACAACCGAGATGAGAATGTTAAGATGGTCATCCGGTGTAATATTAAAGGACAGAATTCAAAACAACTATATTCGAGGCAGTTTAAAAGTTACTCCCATCACCAATATAATTACTCAATGTAGACGATACAAGTGACGATACACAAGACAGAAACTTGTTGGAGAAATAGGTTGAGAAGTACGAGTGCCGACCCTGAATAAGGAAAAAGGCAAGGAAGAAGACGAAGAAGAAGATGTAAAAATATCATGTAATACAGGATTTTTGAATTGAATTGAATTGAATTCATATTGTAAGGTTTGGGGATACTTGAGAATAAATACAATTTCTATGTGGGTATCATTCAAGAATTTATTGTTATATAAGCGAGTGTTTTTCATTTGAAAATTGTCGAATACTGTGCGCAATCTTTTTAGAGGGTTTTTTTTGATATTTTTCATGGTTATTTATTGTCTTCAATAAAGTGTAATTATCAATAATAATAATATATTCATCGAATGGTTTAACCTATAATTAATAAAATACCACAGTGTTTTTCTGTATTTTTGTGTTGTTTTTGATTTTTTCTTTTTCATTTCAATTTAATGATTTTATTGTGGACTATACACTCGTTCGTCGTTTTATATTTTATGCCAATTTTATTTGCAACTATCCTAAATTGCAAATTGTCGAAAGTAGAATTATATTGACTATAATATTGTAAATCAAATCTCAATAAATCAATGTTATTGCACAAGAATTGTGTCTGACCAAGAGCTTATGCACGTATATAAGCACTGGTACTTGTACTCCATAGTTTTTTAAAAAGATTTATTTTATATTTTTGTTACATAGGCGTTGTTGTGTGTTACAAATGCATAATTTTATAGTCATTACATTTGAGGCTATCGCGTATCTTTCTCGTTATTTTTCATATATAATAATTTTCTTCTTATTTTGAATGAAAATATTATGGAGATGAAAAAAATAACAAAATAAAAAATAAATAAAAAATACCAAAAGGTAAAAAATTCCAAAGAAAAATCTAAGAAAATCCAATATATACGAGAGATATAAATGTAATAATAATTATTAAGATAATGTCTAAGATAATTATGGTGAAATATTTCATCATCATGCACAAGATCTCCTCTTATTCTATGTCTATATATGTTAATATTATTATTATTATTATTAATAATAATAATAATAACAATATTATTATTGTAGAAATATTAAGATGAAAATAAAAAAAAAAAAACATTAATTTATTATTAATAGATTTTGGTTCCTGTTAACCGCTACTGTTACAATGGTTTCAATTAAATGCCCTCGAGGCTAGGTGCGGTTTTTCATTCAGGATTTCTTTAAGAAGTTGTATATACAAATATCGTGACATTGCAATATAACATACAATTTATAGATACTAAACTTGTATATGGGCCAATTAATTTCATTTAAATGAATATTGTGTTGGTTTTTTTTTTTTTGCCTTCATTCTAATTACTCGTAGAATAATCAATCCTATATTAGTTAATAATTATTTTTTTTCTTTCCTTAAACATTCATTTAATAATATCAATAATGTACATTTTAAATTAATTTGGCAGCAATCTGACTAAGTATTTACTTTAATTTGATTGAGAAATAAAGACATGACATGTATACTTTAACATACATCTTATCATCGAATAAGGAACTACAAAACTGTTTTGCAATAATAATGATGTGTGATTTAGATAAATCTATCAATTATATGTAGCACACGTCATATGTTAATTATTAATTATTATTATTATTATTGTTAAGTACATTGATGTTGGTTAAAGTAATTAGAAGATTATGTAATGACAAGAATGATATATTCAAATCGAATATGGATAAGATAGGTAAGTTGGGTATAGCGTGGAACGCATTTTTTACCCTTCGTGTAAGAACGAAATTTTTCAATTTGACCCTCATCAATGTACATATGCACCCACAGAGGAAAAAACTGATGAGGTGAAGGATGTGTTTTATGAAAAACTAATATTCACCTATAGAACTGCGCCAGGCTTATGAATTCCTAATACAAAAGGCGATTTTGATAAAAAATGATCTATTTTATATTAATTATTGATATGTATGCTTGCCTGTTCGGTGAGTTGTATTTTTCAGTTCCCATACTTATTAAATTTCATCCAATAAACTACCTTACCACCTCAGTCGAACATACTCTATCTTCATCAGTTTTCGAAATGTTTAAAGTTTTCAATAAAATTGTCATTCTCATGAGGGTGATCTCTTATTTCACATTTGAAAAAAAATATCAATTGGATGAGGAACAGTATCAGGAAAACATAACTTACAGTAGGTAATTTAAGCGCAAAAATTGAAATATATCGCGGAAAGTTAAAGTTACTTGCCCTGAAGTGGATGGATAGTATTTTTGTATATTAGGTTGACTATAGTAAAATTCCTACTGAATAGCGTATATTTTTTGATTTGAATATCATATCTGAAGTGAATGAATAATATTTTCGTATATTAGGCTGACTATAGTAAAATTCCTACTGAATAGCGTATATTTTCTGATTTGAATATCATATCTGTTTCGAACCTCGTTATTATTAACTCTTCGATAGTGAGAAATGTTTGATAAAATTGTTTTAAAATTTCTACTTCCTTCTGCTTCTTTGTAGCATCATTTAATTCATTTCAATGTGCGTCTATTATCAAACAATTGCCATGAAAGAAAAAAAAATGTTATTTTCGATAATTATTGCAAGATTATGCTGATTATGCCCCAGTAAAATTGTATCGATTTTACCACATAACATAATTTTTTATCTAGAACTTATCCTACTCCTTGAGATGCCATCATTTTGGGGTATACCAATATGTCTTTTTGAAGGATTGCTTTGTGAAAGTGTAAACAGAAACACATCTATCTTACTATCGCATATGACATTCTGTTGGAATAACATCATTTCTGATTACATCTTGATTGAATGATCAGTAACATTATGTAAGTGTATTCTAATTTGCTGAATTTTACTTTTAAATCTATTTTTGATAAGTATATATGTCCGATACTTTTGTATAGTGTTAACAATTCAGTCTTTAACATACGCCTGACCTTTTCAACATTGTTAACTGCACCACTAAACCATAATTTAGCATTATGTTTGTGATGTATGTAATAGACTATGATCTGAGTGCTGATATTACCAAAAGATATTGTATCTACATACGATATTTGTATACGGTGGTAATTATTAATCAATTTTTGACCGGTGACCGGTTGTGTTCTAGGTTATTGCTTTTAAGAAAAAATGTTAAGTCTCTGTTTACTTTATACGGAAATTTTATCCAATAAGAAGGCATATATCTATTTAATCTTCTGGATACTTAAATTCAAATATAATTAACAAATATATATATATATATATATATATAATCATAATGACGGAATGTATACATCATTAAAAATAATGATTTCTCTTTGTAGGAAAAGATTAATTAAAAACTTAATTACCAATCGATTATTCATCTCTTTGTTTTAGTTGACGCACAAATATTTTATCTTCAAAAAGCATGAAATACTTCAATTTTTTTTTATTAATTTTATAGATTACATGTCTTGTCTACTATTACTAAATACCTTAGCTATAATATGGGAGCGTATAATATGAAGATAGTTGGCAAAATATGAAGGTACTACCATCAATAGTAAAGTATAAGTAGCTGTCTGATGATTTCTTCTATAAAATCACTGGAACTTTTTATTTTATTTCATCTTATTTTTGTTTTTTTATAAGATGCTGATGCTGTTGATGGATATATGCATGAAATTCATTATAATTTTATCATATCTGACTTATATGGTCGATATATACGAGTACGTACACACTGCATAGAGTATAACAAATAAAATAGAAACGATATTTGATAGAAAAATGTAAATTAATCATTTAACTTTATACCATTATAAATGCATTTAATATAAATTTGAATTTGCATTACCGATAAAATGCATATTTATATATCTATACTTCGACTATATATAGCATATGAAACACACGGGTGGTCTAATTCTAATGTCGGCTTCTTTACAATTAATGTACCACGAGCCCTAATATATTATATTTAATCTTAACGAAAAATTATGTGAACAATATTTTAATAGAAAAGTTATTGCAATGATGTAGTCAGCTAACAAAAGAGAAATCGCCAATATTTACCTATGTAAAATAAATTTCCATTTAATTTATTATGCAATCAGCTCGCACTTTCGTATTGAAAATCCATAACTTTTAATTCTATATAATTCTGTGACAGTAAGGTCCATTTAAAAGCGATTCTTGTTGAATAATTTCTTCATGGTAATAAGTAATTTTTTAAAACATATTAGTTCTATATAAAAACATCGACAATTTTAGCGCAAGCATTGTACGTGATTGGTACTTGAGGGGTGGCCCTGAAGTTATGAGTTACTTGTCGCAAAATATCTGCGTTTAATTGCCAAAGATGAGTAACGACTTTCTACATATTTCATCTTCAGACACGAAAACTCTATCTATAACCGTTTCCGAGATATTTTTAATAATGCGTTTGCGTTTTAAAAGCGTTTATTAATGTTCTTGGAAACTACTGACTATTATATGATTGTCATCTACGTATTGAGTCAATATATTCAAATGACAATCATAAGACTTTCATCTACAGTTAAATATTTTGCTGGATGTTGCGTCAATTTGGATGCCGGTCGAAAGCTTGTGCAAGATCGACGAATCGCATGAAAATTGAATTGTTGTATAGAATCGACTTCTTCACAAGTCGTAATATGAATATTAAATTAATAGTTTATCTGTTCTTTCTGAAAGCATTCTGTTTATCTCAAATCTTAGTATAATTAAGTGATGCCTCAATCTGTGAGTATCTCTTTAACGTTCAAGTAATTTATTGAACAATTTAACAATCTCAGTCATTAGGTTTTTATTCCTTGTTCAATTAGATGTTGGTTGAAATAAAAATTATTATCTTGAACTCTGTGGCTCGTATGTCTAAAAGTGAATGCGATACTAAAATGTGAACAAGAGGATTGACGATCCAAAATAAAAGCATAACTATATGTTAGAAAGTCAGACCGCAATGAGACTGATAATATACTAGATAGAAACTTGTTCAGAAATAGATTGCGATGCGGAAGTACGGATAATTACAAGAAATAAAAATAAATATAGGAGGACAATATTAACATTAAATAAAATACGTGATTTTCTATTTCTATTTAAATGTGAAGTCAAAAATATTATTGCTAATAAGAGTACAATGGTAATTCATATAATTTAACATTTTAATTCTTACACTATAAATACATAGAAAAAGGAATAGTAAATATTTAAAAACGATAACGTTAAATTGGTGTTAAACACTGATGTTTTGTGCTAAATGTAGAATATTTTGTTTGACATGCTTGGCGACACACCATCCTTTCCAATTTATGTACTCTTATT
The DNA here is from genome assembly GCA_027564355.1 of Penthetria funebris. Lineage (NCBI taxonomy): Eukaryota > Metazoa > Arthropoda > Insecta > Diptera > Pleciidae > Penthetria > Penthetria funebris. Next base: position 6,541 of record JANSTX010015886.1, read on the forward strand.
TGTATAAATTTACAAGAAAGCCAATCTGATTATGGTAATTTTTAGCATTTTGTTAACCAATTATTTCAAATCCATGTGTAATGTAAATTTAATGTTAAATCGAAAATTTAAACAAAGGAACACGTGTATTTCACATTCATTATGATAATTATCAGTTTTTTGTTTTAATTCTACATGGTAAACTATATACCAACTGTATGCTAAATGCATTTTCCTTTTAATTTGTGCAGTATATTATAATAATTCGTATATGCACTAACTGATGCTGTTGGTATTATGCAATGAAAGAAAAATAGAAAATATGTACCATCGATATAAACAATACCAGCTCCAAGTATAACAACAATAACAATAATATAGAAATGCAATAAACTTTATCATAAAAAATATTCGTGTAGTTTGTAGATAATGCGAATAATTTCTAATTTAAATAAAAGTAAAAATATGTTCATAAATGGTTTTGTGGATATTGAAAATAATTTGCGATCTTACAATCATAAAAATAATTTAAATTTATAATAAATGTATTCATAATGTACATAGTATAAGTAAATGCTAATTTAGTAATTGTATTCCATTTTTTATTTAGATTCCACAACTGCTGTCCACAAGAAAAATTATATTCAATATTATGTGAGTCTATTGCATTCAATAGAAAATTTTCACAATAGAAACACTACCCCAACACACCTAAAAAAAATACCTAGCTTGTCTTTTCACGACGCAAATTATCAAATTTAGTGTCTTTGATCTCGCATTCGTTTCCAAAATTGTGAGGTAAGACTTTACAGTTGGTACAACTTTGCACATTAAAAACGATCACTTCATTTAACATATACAGAATTTAAAATCATTGTCTTCCACTGGGTCTGCTTCATCTGGGACACCATAGTACTCAACAGTACAATCAAACTTGAATCATAGACAAGTAAAACATAACAATATGTATGTGATAACTACTATTGATATTTTAAACAATTTATTTAATTAGCACATTCTGCTTCGACGAAAGAAGGTCAAGATTCAAAAGTGTCTATGGCATACATATGAAATTGATCTTGCAATTATAGAACGCGATTTATCCTACAGAGAATAGAAATGCAATAATAATCCTGAAAATTTATTCTTTTATTTACAAAATAAAGTGACGATAGTAATGCGAAATACTAAAAAATCTTATTCATACAAATTATTAGATCCTAAACTGCACTCCATAAAATTGTGGTCCAATTTAAATAATCTTGGCCTAACAATATATTATAATATATAGATTGCAATTCAATAAATGTTGATGAATTTAATACATTTTTTACTAGATCTCAAAGTTGTTTATCATTTTCAGAGCACTTGTTTCCATTATGATCAATTCTTCATTCATAATAGTTTTTAAAAAGTAAAATTTTTTAATGTAATCAATCCATTAAATCAAATTCTATTATATTTGATAATATGTTATTAAAGTTTATTACAAAAAGATATTACATATTATTCTTCCATATCTAACATGCATTTTCAATAACATTTTAACAGCTTTAAGTTTTCCGAGTACATATATGGAAAATTTCGAAAATTAAACCACTTCTAAGGATTTCCGAAGTCTGTTTCTGATTATACACCCATTTTATCCTCATTATCAAAGGAAAAATTGATGAAAACTCAAATAAGTGACTTTGTACATTCTAATCAACAATCATTTTCAATCAGGATTTCCAGCCAAACATAGTAGTACCACAGCACTATTAAAAATAACTATAGTGGTATTCGCAATGCAATTTGCTCTAAGGTCGGTACATAATTAAGTTTTTCTTCTTCTGCAATTAAACTGATAAAAAATTATTTAAATGGATAGGTCTCAATGAATTACTTATATTCTGAAATGCTTCCTGTTACTTCTGGTGTGCGTAAGGGTTCCATCATAAGACCGTTATTATTTAGTTTATTTATAAATGACCTTACATACACATATGTATGCAGACGATGTTCAAATTTTATCATCATTCAAAAGTACTAAATGTTGATAACACTTTGAAAATATTGCAAACCTTGAAAAATAGCCTATAAATTCACAATTACCATAAGGAAAACTTTATACGTCTGAGAAGATAACTGAATGGTATAGAAAATAATGTCTAACAATCATAGTCAAAATTGAATATTCTACAGGTTGGTGTTCGGCAATGTTAAGTGGGTTGTAGCAGTCAACACACTTAAATTGCATTATATTGATGACAAATTGCTTATCGGTACTATACTATTACTATACAGAATTTGAAAAGTGACGAATATAATCTTGTCATAAATTTTAAGTCAATCGAAAATTTAAAAAAAATTTATACAGTTGCGTATTTTGAAAATTTAATATCGTGTCACGCATTCAATTTTCATCAATAGTTGTCATGATTTTTGTGACCAATTTATGTACTGTGGCGACCTGTTGATGATAATGCGAAATACACAATATGGCATCATTAAAAAGTTTTGTACCTGTGATGGGGCTTGAATCAATGTGAGGGAACTGGCTATATACCGTGAACATATGAAGGTGATGAAGATAATTCTGAAACATTGTTGTAATGCACCATCTGATGCAGAATTGAGAGAAATGTGTCATCTTGTTTTGTTAAAATTTACTTTACCTTAATTTGCGAACCAATAATTCGATTGTTTAAAAGAAACTGAAGCTTTTCAAAATATGATTTTTGTACAAATATTTATTTTAATAAAAGAAAAAAAATTTTAATATACAACGTTTTTAAAACGACAAAAAATTATAAATTAATTTGTCCCATAATCACATACAGGATTTATAATACGATACAAATTCCTAACTTTATACAGATTCCTAAGCCCATATTGTTCTGAAAATTTGTGATTCTGAATGGAATACATAATTAATGTATGAACAAAATTCACCAAAGTCACTAACAAATTTATTGCATTATAAATAAAACTGTTCGGTGACTTTTTTCAATGACAGCTAGTCTATGATTACTGATTCAATCTTCCGTGAATAATTATATTGAATAAGTCACAAAATTAGTGATCAGTGTCTAGTGATTAGTGATTTATGATTCAAAAATATTGCATTGGAAAGTGTTCTTCCCAGAAGGATTGTATTGAATAAGTCAAAATTAGTGATTAGTGGTTAATTAGTGATTAGTGATTTTAAAATATTGCATAGCAATCAGTGAGTGAATTTTCGATTGCAATACTTGAGTCGAACAGACGAACAAGAAATCGAGCTAATAAAAACGTTTTTAAAAAAAGCTTTAAAAAAAAAAAGAATTCGTCTTTGATAAACTTTGTAGCATTTGTTTGATACTTGATTCTATATTATAATCCACGTATCATCTAAAAATGATGATTGATAGTTATAGTAGTACAGAATATTCTTATCCTAATTCCTTAATTACAATTAATTTTTTAAAGCTATATAAAAAATCAGTTCAATGGAGTAATCGATTGTAATGTTTATTTTATTTTAAACTTTTAATTTCCTTATTATTGTTTATATCTATAGGTACTTATACGTTATGTTGTGTGTACAAAATAGTAAATATATGACTTTTTCGTATTAATTTTCTTGCGGGTGTACGATCGTATACAAGTTTTACCTTTTATATATTCAAAAAATGTAATATGTTTTTTGTCTTTCTGGTACTTGTCTATAGAAACATACTCGTATATATGTACAAATATTCAATATATTATTAAAATATATAATATTTAATGTACTCGTACTCGTATTTATAAATGAATAGACATTTGCACAAAATGATTCTTGTAATTTTATATAAAACTAGATCACGATACTCGTACTTTCGTTGATATACATATTTGAAAGTAGTCTATAAAAGACCACACCTATGCCTTAGGCCAGACCAGACAGTGACGTTCGTTATACTAAATAAAGAATTAATCTATTTTAATATGTGAACATTATATTATATTATTGATACATACATTATAGATTATTTGTATAAAGTCAAATAGAAAAAAAAATTATATTTTTTTAAAATTTTAAATAATCAAAAACAAAAAAATAAACGCTTAGATGGCAACACAACAAGTCAAATGGCTTATTTTCATCTTGAGAGCGCGGAAATGTTCGTATGGTTTAACATTTTTTAAAAAATGTATGTCGTAAATTTTCTTGAGAAGGAAAAGAAATGGCAATAACAAAAAAAAAAAAACATCATTTTAAATATTGTAAAATTTTAAATTATTAATTTAATAATTTATAATTAATAATAGACCATGGTGATTCGTTGTTATTACATAAAAATTAATGAACGCCTCTGCTGCCTATACTTATACAACTCAAAAATATTCATAAAATTATTATAAAAATCATGTATGCAACTTGTACTTAAAAATATAGGTTGATCTCGTATAGATCTTGTTGGTCAATGATTATGCAATGAATCTAAAATTGTGATCTAGAGACATATTACATGTAATATATATACTATACAATTATACACATTTGTATAGAGGTACATAATCCTATATGTTGTTTGCCAAACCACATACCAAGTTATAAGTCATGGAGAAAATTTATCTTTTATGCAAAATTGCAATTGACAAGTATCCATACTGTATATATATATGTACATATAAGTAAAATGCAATTTTGTTGTACAATGTTTGTAAATTATTTGCATGAATTAATGATAAATGACAGGATCAATAAAGTGTAATGTGCAAGATGCATATAATTTTTATTGCATATTATTAATTTGTATGTTTATAAATATATACTCGTATGGCATTCGCTAATATAACTAATGGTATATATGATATTCCAATTAAGTCATATATGAATTAAATATTTATAACCAACATTCATTTTACAATATTATAATAAATACATGCAATTACTACACGCTATCAAATATATGTTCTTTACACGTAATAAGTGTTATATCTTAACTTTTTTCTTTTTAAAGTAAAACTTTGACTTTAATTTATTATTTTAATTCAGAAATTAAAGTATAAATCATATTTTTTATTATTATTATTACATATATATACTTATTATCTACATGGTATATTTGCCAAAGGAAATAGCAAACAGAAGAAGTATATATAACATTGTCGAAGCAATTTAATTATTTGTCTTTCAAAGGTATTTTATAATAAATACATTAAAATAAATTATCGCCCATATATTTAAATACTCAAAGATACCTTGAAAAAAAGAAATAAATTACTAAATTTCAATTCAATAAATCAATCCTTTATTATATCACTAAAATAAGAAAACTAATTTTTGTGTTTGGTGACGTGTAGAAATGACACATACCGGCTGCGCCAAAATTAAATTATTGATCTTCCTTGTTTTGTTTTGGAGGAGACAACGTGTGGAATGGATCAGTTATACCAAAAATTATCTTTGAGTAATTAATTAAATAATAGGAAATAGGAATTTAAAATAAATTTATGTACTTCAGTAATTTACCCAGTCATAACAAAATTTACAATCCAAAACCAAAGATTATAAAATACTTAAGAACATAAACAGAAAATTAAAAAACTAAAAAAAAATAGAAACAATTTACATTTAAAATAAAGCAAATGAGAAAACTTTATTTATTTATTTTTTTGATAAATAATTAAATTAAATTTCAATAAAAAATTACGTTTAATTAACATTTACTTTACTTTATCAATTATTTTGAATTTTCTTCAGCTTTTTTAATTTTTTTTCTTTTTCTTCTTCAATAAAGTCACCTGTTTCAACCAATTTTCGATAAGAATTGACAATCTCTTTTTCAATTTGTTAAATTATACCACCTTCACAGTCCTTAGAATTACTTATCTTTTTCTATATTCTTCTATACGCATTTGTCTGAAATTACCATAGAATTAAGGAGCATAGTACCAGTGAAATGTGGTAATTAGTCATGATTGTAGTCCATGAAAGGTACTGATATTATATTGTAATAATGTAATGTAATGTTCTTTGCTCTCGCATAGAGTAAAGATCAAGATGATGATGGTTAAGTGAGCAGCAATTTTAGAGAATTAGAAAAAATCTAGTTAATTTAATACATTTTCATCATCATCTTAACCTGCACACAACCTGGAAGCATAATTCAGCACAAATATGCATATATGCAATATCAAAATTTACCAACTTAAAAATATAGGATCAATTACAATTATCCGGTTATACATTTGAATATTTCAGTATGGTGTATAAAAATCTCCAGTTACCAATTTATCATGTTTTAGTGAGTTGTGTTTACAATTTCTAATATTCCATTCTTAAAAGGAACCACTTAAATTTCCATCAAATACATAATTTAAAACCAATAAATTTTGTGACTACCTTTAATATGTTAAAATGCCATTTGGCAATTTAGAATATTTTTCCAGATCAATAGAAAATGTTGTGACCAATTGCTTTTTTTCAAAAATACAAAAACTCAAAAATAGCTAATAAAATTCAATTATTATAGACACAATCTACTTTTTTTTTTTGTTTTTAATTTTTAAGTGGTGGTTTGATCAATCTAATTTTGATTTGTTATAAATTTATTATAGACAAATCACGACAAAATGATGTTATAAATGAAAAGACATTTTGTTATTTATTTCTATAACACAGTACAATTATGAATCCTATCATCCTTACATACCTACCTTATCATCTCTACATATGCTCACTAAATTTAAGTGTCTCATGTCTACAAAAAATGAAAGATAATTTTGTTCTGAACTCTTTCTTAGTATCGCAGACGAGTAACAACTAAGAAATTGATAAAAAATGGTGCATCTCCAGCTTCCTAGTTTGTGGACACATTTGACAATCACAACAAATATTCCTTTTTAATCCCAATATATTTGTATGTAATTTAATAATTCATTTGCGAGACGCTTTTATTTAAGACTAAACATTTACAATTAGACTAAACAATTAGATTAAATTGTAAACGTATCTTTACCAATATTGTAAATAATTCTATTTGCAGTATACGCTAGTAATATACGAAAAAGTTATGTGGATAAGTTGTTAAGTCATTTGCGACGAACGAATTGATAACATCTGTAAAATCTTTTTAACGTTTTTGATTTAACGATAATAATTATTTCAAAATTCTAAGTGTTAGGATCACGATTTTATTGCGAATGTTGTTTCTAAATTGTGGGATGATTCTGTGCATATTAATGTACACTCTTTCTTTCAAATATCTCCAGAATTAAAATCAGGAGTGATAAATCCGGTTAATGCGGACTTTAATTAAAATCACTTATACCGCGAAATAATTCGTTCGCCAAACTGTGTTATTTAGTTCTTTGTTTCAGTTTGGAACAATTGGATTAGAATTGTTTTTTACAGTTGGTATTTCGGTCATTCAAAATTAAGAAATAAATTTTCAGAATACAAGTATCTAGTCGCCTATAGTATGTGTACTCGATTAAAAAAAAAAAAATTGGCTTCTGTTTACTTTGACCATATGTCAGTATTTGAACTAAGTAGATCTGAATAACATTTAATTGAACACGATCCTGTCACTGTGATGTTATGATTTTATTGACTGTAAATATTTATTTGACACTGATTGAATTTAATAGTCACTATAGACAGTACCCCATTTGAAATCTAAAAATTACTTTTGACTAGTTTTTCATAATAACCATTTTACAAATAATTTTTTAATATTTTGTAGATTTTATGCTATGAAAATAACTGTGAGTTTATATGAAATTCATTTAGTTTTTAGTAATAATAATTGAAATAATAATAATAATAATAATAATTGAATTATTCTCTCGATGCTATTCCATCATTTATTATCGAATGGGTTTTTTTTTCTGACCATGGGTCAGTATTTCAAATAAATGGATCCAACTAACATTAATTTTAATGCGATCTGTTACCATCTTGTTATAATTTTTAAATATAAATTTGACAGTAATTAAATTCTAAATGCATTTCAAACTGCACTTCACACCGTGCCACATTAAACCTAAATTTTCGTTGAATTCATAATTCTTCATTAGTACTACTTTTTACCAGTACAGTAACAATTTATAATGGAATAGTTTTAATATTTTTTTAAGATTTTATGATATGAATTTAACTGTTAGTTTAAAAAAAAAAAATCATTTAGTTTTTTTTTTTTGTATTGATCATCATTTGATTATCTACCATATAAATTTAAAATTGATTATAATAAATGCATAGATTGACTTATTCAATAAATTTTTAAATAAAAAAAAAAAAAATTATATTATGATCATATTGGATTTTACTTCGGTAGGTATATTATACATTTTAAGTTAATAAATTATATATATAGAAAATAAAAATCTTTAATATCAAAATATGCAAACTATGTGTATATGGTTATATTTGATAGGATCTCCTTATAGTTTTTCATATACATGTCTTATGATAAATTAAAATTAATGTAAACCGCAAATGTGTGTACATAAAATTTTTCTCTTTCAAATATTAGCCGTACTCCATTCGCCGTATATTATATTATTATATATGTGTTTTCAAATGCTTGGTTTTTCATATGTCCATTAATCAAAATTGTCTTGCGGCGGTCGCACTGTTTAAACTTGCAATAAAATAAATATTTATTGCATAATCTTATGTTACAAGAATTATAGTATATTATTGGTTATAAAATTTTTGAAATTTGTTGTTTCATCTATAAGAAATTGAAAGTACGCGTGCCTTGAAGAACTAAATTTTATCAGTACGATCGATTGGCAGTAAATCACGATATTGAAAAATTTCTGGACATGAATTACACTTTATAATATTCTTTATTTTATATAAAATTTTTACATTTATCATTGACCGAAATCTTGAAAACTATTTAGTTTAATTTCGACTATTTTTTGTTTTTTTTTTTTTTTTACCTCTTCATATTGTTTATAGTGTAGTTGGTCGTCCAACATAGCAGGTTTAATATATAATAATAAATATAAGAGTTTAAAAATTGTTTAAAATGTTGGACACAAATTGCATCATTGGTGAAACAACAAAAACTATGTAACAAAAGAACATTACTTCTGTGCAATATTATCCGCGAATAATCAAATAATTACTATTTGATCTGAATTTTATTTATTTTTTTGTTTTTTGATGTTATTTATTTGGTATTGAAAATGAATTTACATAGTACCATTTTTATATTTTATAATATATTACATCTATTGCCTTAGGTAATGACAATGAAGTGTAGAAACATTTTTACGAATTAGTCATCCGAAATGAATCAATGAGTCAATGGTATAGGAAATAAAAAATATCTATCCAAATTTAAATTTTGGACAATCAAATTTATGATTTTAAGATATGCACTCGTATATAGTAATGTGGAAGATAATTTTCTTGGACACTGCACACATTTTAGCCATTGCATACGATAATGAAGATATTCATTTTGGTATTAATATACAGTTGTGTCAGGCAAGAGTAATAAATATTTAAATTTGACAACTTTTGTAATGGTGAACAAACTTACTCATCAATTTCCCACAATAAAATCAAACAGATATTTGGCTACAAACTGTTTCAATAATTTGCCAGTACTAAAATCAATTGACATATCTGTGAACTATACTTCATTTATGACTTTAGTTTCATCCACATGTAGGTCTCTGATTCTGATAATAGATATATGTCATCGACTAGATCTTCAAAGTCATTTGTTATTCAATTTAAAATGATATATTTTATTTAATGATTTTTTACCATTTGATCAGTTTTTATACTATGATTTTTATTGTATTATAATATGTACAAGATACGCTAGATCTGATTTGTTAATTTTAACATTTACAAATACACATTATAATATTAATTGTTATACGAAGGAATGAATTATTGATTAATGCATAGAGAACAGCATTTTATGTTATCTACGCTTTTTTTTCAAGTTATATCACATGTAAATATTTTCTAGGCACTTACATCCTCCAATCAGATAATGTATAGTTTAATTTGATCCTTTGAACTGAAAATGACCACAAATCGCAATAACTGAAAATTAAATGAATCATTTGGAGTGTCTAAAATTTGAATATATTTTTAAAAATTTTAAACTGTTGGGGTAAATAAAATATAATTAAAAATTATATTGAAATCATCAATTCTGCAAATTTCAATATATTATTGGATACGATGGTTTAATTGGTTAATTTACGTTTATTATTCCAACATTTCCTTCTTGTATAAATTAAATTAAAATTTTTCAACTGAATTAATGGGTGCGTTTATAATAATTAAAATTAAAGAGAAATAAAAAAAAAACCTACTAAATTTCCTTGAATGATTCTCAAATCAAGGCTAGTAAAATTCGTTGCGGTAAAATTGTTATAAAAAAATGCATCTGCAAAATTTATTTTAATATTTTTAATTAAAATTAATATATTTAACTTTTAGTAAAATAAAACCAATATAAATAAGTAGGCTATTTATGTACTGATTATGTATATATGATTGTAAATTATGTAGAACTCCTGTTGTTCACAGTACGAGTAAATAACGTTTAGTTTTCCAAATAAGATGTTTGTCACTGAAACATTTACTTTCAATGTTTAAGTGTCCCTATACACTAATTAAATTCATATTATTTAAATTAATTATAATTTATTTAATTATATTTTTTTTTCCTCTTATAAATTTTAATGTATAAAATTATTTGTATGTTGTAAAAATGAATAAAAACACTAGTGCCTGGCTGCCAGCCGCAGCCAATATCATTTACCATATATCAAGCATATATAAAGAAAACAAATTCCGAATTAAATATAAATTATTGATTCAATTAATTTAAATTAATCAATAAATTGTAATTTATCTTGTCATAATTAAAACGTGAATTACCAATTTTTATAATAGTTAAATTGGCATAATTACTTTTAATCACGTTTAAAAAAAAAAAAAATTATTTTGATATGAAAGGTATTTTCATGAGTATAATTAATTCACCAAAATAATTTACACACCGTGCAGATTAAAAACGTTTTAATGGTTTCTGGATAATTGCATTATTTATTTAGTTTTTTATCGTTCTATATATGTTATTAATGAAATTGTAAGTAGTCGTTTATATTTATCATATTATAATAACAGTGGTCGTATTATCTGCAAATATGCAAATTTATGTATTTATAAATATATAATGTTACGACGCCTATACAAAATCTGAACACACATATTGATATAATATATGGAAATATCTTATGATAATTAAATATATAAAACTGGTATGTTATATTATTAGTGCATTGCACTTTCTTATCTTTGAAATATACACATATATCAGTATAATGTTATACTTCACTAGTTCAAGCTCTGAAGTTAAAAAACATCACACCTCCGGTGTGTAGTTAACCATATTAGCTTAGTTTTTTCTTTTGGGTAATTACTGTACTGATGAGAACTATTAGTTCGATACAGTCTTAACCAAAGTTGTTTTTTTAATATATTTTTATATTTGTGACCAAGATGCCAAAGAACAATACACCCTAATAAATAATTGCTATAAATTCAAATAGCTACCATATCTCTATTTATCGTAGCTATTCAATATTTGCATATTTTCTAATAGCTTAAAAATACGAATCTGTCCTTTTAATTCATATCGCTTGTAGCGTGCAAATGTGTTACAGATTCCCAATTAATAATGCACATTTTTGCATTAGTGTCTCTTATGCAAACAATAATATCTGTTTTTTATTTATTTTAATCAAGACGTCGTGATAATTTACTAAAAAATGCATCTTTATCATTAATGTATGCATGTTTCGTAGGTGCATACATTCGGACAATTATTACATATTTTAATTCACTCTTGAATTTTTTTGTTATTATACTATTAGATAGTATTGTTTCCAGTCAACAAAACTCTGAAGTGGATGACCGTTCAATGTTGAGTTCATTGTTGAGGAGTCGATCGACTACGATTAAATGGGAAATACATGTACTCTGTTTTAGTGTGACTGATACTAAATTCCACATATTTATTCTGGATTCTATTTTAATTTGATTCTCATTTATAAGCACTATGTCATCTGCAAATAACATAGACCATGGAAAAGGATCCTTGTATTATTTTAGACAGATATTGCATAACATTTATAAAGATTAATGGGTTTAATGCAGAACGCTGATGTAATCCAACGGTTACATTAAATAATATAGATGTTCTACAATTTGTTCAATATAATTGTAGAGATATATTTTGTTGATGAACCGTTTAAGATCTTAATGCCTGCCAAACGAAATTTCCTGGTACTCTTTCAAAAGCATTCTCAAGATCATTGGAAGAATAAACTGAGCTAAATTATTTATTAAATATTCCGAATCGCAACGCTTACGATACCGAACCCGTAATATACTAAAAGAGTGCAAACAACAATTTTATATTTTCCTGCTGGTATTCCGGTCATAGTTCTCTCTACCGCTTGACTATATCTATATGGATTTCTTACAATCTGATCATTTTCCATTCACATGGAAGATGTCAAACGTCCAGCTTCTTCCTAAGTCGGGTTTAAGATCTTATCTTTTTATAGACCAATAGCTATTAATTATATTTTATCCAAAGTCTTGTAAAAAATTATTAACCTTAATATTAAATTCAATAAAATTTTCATCGTCAATGCGGTGTTTGATCCGCTACATTTCCGGTGATATTTTGACCTATCTGACTGAAATTTAGAGACGAAGCTTGCACGTATTTAGTGCGAATCGGTTACTTACAATCGACATATTCAAGACTTTTGACAGAGTTTGGCATATGTGACATTATTAGCAAATCTAACACCTCTTATCCTTAATTTCGAGCCCAATTTACAGCTATACTGATGACAGGTCGTCCGAAGTCATGTTCACATAGGGACAATACTGTAAGCAATTTAAATTCGATTTTTGATTAGGGACGTGGATAAATCTCATAATATTCATTGTGAATAAGATACTGTTGTATCTTTTATCACATAAGTCCAACAATTCGGATCCAGTCATACAATTTAATAATTGCTAATAAAATGGCCGGAATTCATATATCTGCTGATCTACTTACCAGTGGCGTCTCGTGTAAGTAACAATGTGTTGAATTACATATACGTTATTCGATCGCTGTAATCATCACCATATTAAATGCTACATAGCGCTTACAATTACAATATCAACAAGTTTAATATCAAATGATATGATCAAGAAACAAGTAACTAAAAAAATGCTATACTAAAACTTCTCCATTTATTATTTGAATCTTAGAACTCTAAACACCTGTGGTATTAGATTTTTTTTTTGCCTAATTCCATAAAATATTTCAAAACACAATAAACATTGTTTACAATTAATTTTCCAATATATAAACTAAGGAATTTTCAATTTTTCTTTATACTTACTTGTCTTATACGTATAAATGTACTCGCATGCAACATTAACACATTTATCAAGTCAAGGCACATAATTCGAAGTACAATCATTATTTATAGGCTCGTATAAATTTCATTAATGTGACAAATTAGCTTATTGTTCGTACATATGTAAAAGGTAATAAGTATATGATTGGTATTTGTTTTATTAATTCACATGATATTTTAATCAATGGATTATCCTATTATTGATAATAATCTAATTCTTATCACAGAGAGTCAGCAGGATGTAATAAGAAATATTATTAAATCAATCTACCAGAGAATTTAAATATTTCAAACTACAGGCATATATTAGGATATCAGTACTCAAATTCTACTACTACATATTGTAAATTCCAGACTATCAGCAACGACTTAATGACGTGCAAGTGATTTCATTTGATCTTCGCAGTCACCGAATATAACCACCCCTGACTGCTTCTTTTGGAAAGATTTTAAATAAATAGAATACGTTAATAAGTCAATTATTACCAAATTAAAAATAAGATTCCAGTGGAATACAGACCATTACAATTGAAATTTATTTGAAGGTAGTAGGCAGCGATCGTCAACAATTGTGGTTTTTTATTGACATCCTATGCGAATCAAGTAATTCCTTTTCATATACATAGTGTAGTTTTTAACACATGTTTTGTTTTGCTAGTTTATGACGAGAACATATCGTTCTGCATAGAGAGCCTAATAATCCATAAAATTATTCAGAAATCAACATACCGACCAGGCGATCATAAATGGGAACTCAACACCCAAACAATAATTTTCAAAAAAATATGTCGCTTTTCATCAAAGATAGGCACATGTAGGTATTCATAATCCTTAAAATTCATAACCCACTATTTATTTATTAAATTTTACGTAAACAAAACCTTTGATTGATAAACATTTTTTTTTTTGCAATACACAGTTATTCTTGTGAGGCCCAGTCATCGAAATAAATTTACTAGAATCGAATTTCAGGTCAGGGTTGCTAATTTGAAACTGAAATGGTTTTATGATATTGCTTATGATATTCAAATATAATAAGTTGTTTGATTTTAATGAAAATTTGATGCTTATTTAAAAATAACTCCATAATTAATGATTATTAGTAGTTTTATTATAATTTTAAGAGCAATGTATCAAGTTAATATCCATAACACATAGTTTACAGAAGAAGTGATGATTTTGGCAAGGCGTAACTATAATACAGAAGCCTAAAAATTCCATTAGAATACAGAGAATATAAACTCATTAAAAATAGAATTAGTGCCAAAATAACACAAATTAGAAAGGAATATTGAAATCGTTTTAGTAAAGACATGGAACGTGAATTGTGTAGTGGCCAAAAGAAAATTTGGAACTTTCTCAGAAATAAGAAAGCGGTATACGAGACACAGAGTTCAAGATAATAATTTTTATGTCAACCAACATCTAATTGAACAAGAAGTTAAAACATTGAAAAATAGAAAATCTCCCGGAATTGATGATATATCAAACGGTTGTCTGAAATATGGTGTGGACAATCTAACTACTGAGATTGTTAAATTGTTCAATTACTTGAATGTAAAGAGATGCCCACAGACTGGAAAACTAGTGTAACAATACCTATATTTAAGTAGGTTAGTAAAACTGATCCGAGAAACAATAGTGGAATCTCTTTATTAAGTGCTGTTCAAAAATAACATACTAAAATTATTGGTGATGGAATCACAGTATCACGGTATCAGAAAGAACAGATTAACTATTTATTCGATATTCATATTACGACAAATTGTGGAGAAGTCCATTGAATACAACATACCAAAATTTTCATGTGCATCGTCGATCTTGTACAGACTTTCATCTGCATCCAGTTTGTCGATGTTATAAAGATTTTAGAAGTAGTTAACAACTCCAATCCGTCACGGTGTAGTTTATTCAATATATTATTATAAACAAAATCATACTGAAATTTTAAAATTGGTTATTGAATGAGAAATCAATTGATCAGTATCATTTGTTATGCGTACGATGCTGTTCTCAATGCAGAACAAGAAGACGATTAGCAACGTCTCACATTGATCATATACAATGAACGGTTGGTGATATTGCGAACTACACACTTTACTATTAGTATAGTATTGGAACATCTGGTCGTCCAAAATCAACAAACCGTTATTAAGGCGGCTGGTACCAGTGGAGATCGTTAAAAATTACGATTGTAAAATATTATTTTTGGGCAATATTTTACAAAAAACCGAAATTTTTATTGTCCCATTAATGGAACATAGTCACAAAAGAGCATATTGATCATAAATTTCGTGCAACAAATTCACAACATACCATTTTGATCATAAAGTGCCCCTATGCTTCAGTGTGATAATAGATAGATAGATATTTTATCCTGGGAATAATTGGTTGACGAAATCTTAGTATAATCTTGCCTCATCGCATAAGTAAAAAATTGTCTAATTCTGTTTAACAAAAGGTCAAAGTCTATATTATAAGAATTCAAGCGATTTTTTCAATTTCTTGATTTATTTTTTATTATTAAGTTTCCTGGTTCATTTTAAGGATCCTTTTGTGTAATGTTATCTAAATGAAAATTTTGTTTTAGTGTAATTTTGTAAATTTTTGCTATTTTTATTGTATATGGTCATTGATATGAATATAGGATATTACGTACTCTCCGATATAGGAACATATGGATGGGTTAGACTGCCAATTCCTCTGATTACAATACTTTCTCATTTGTGTATAGTTGATGTGGATTTTCTATAAGTGTATCCAATTGCTTATAATTTCCAAGTTGTGAATTCGCGTAGTAATGGTTATATCTCTGATATCTCTGTGAATTTAGAAGAATATCGTTAGGGTTCGAATTAATTTTTTTTTTCTTATATGACACATTGTGGTATTATTACTGTTATTTGTATCATATGTATTTGCTAGATCAATGATGTATAGTACATATATATTCCACAAGCTGAGATTGGAAACGTATCTGATCGTTCTGGTTGTTAGATATTGTTGGATTATGTATACGATCTTAGATTGTATGTTCACGGTATTTATTTTGGCTCTCCTGTGTTTAAATTTGTACATTTAAGATTAAAGGTAAAGGTGACCTCAATTAATGTTTTTAATTTCAATTTCGAAACCATACTGTTTAGCAGAAATTGAATTAAAAAATAAATTCAATAAAAAATCTCAAAGATGTCAATTTTTTATTGTCATAAATTATTATTACATATATATATATATATCTTTCATAACTGTCAGTAACATGTCAATGATCAGTGGCAGTAATAAATTTTCATTTTAATGACTACATCAAATGTTCCTTCTGTTTATACATTGACTTGACACTATAATGCAATATCTTATTGTGCACTGCAGAATCAACTTTAATAACACACTCGCATATACTTAAGAGATAATTGCAATCTTATTATTTGCACCATATAAGGCTAGTGACTTTTTTTTAGTTTTTTTCTTTTTTCGTTTTCGTTTTTGTTTCTTTTTTCACGTAAATCTCTAATAACATAGCATACATGGATGGTGATAAGAAGTAGCGATGCTTTAATTGAGAAAACTAAATCTTGTCTTGTTATATTGCAAATTTAAGAAAATTTTATACAAAAAAACGCTTGTTAAAAAAAAATAGAAACAAGAAAAATACAACAACTAGCAGAGACAAGAAAAAAAAAAAACAGATATAAACCAAAGTAACTAAGTACGAGCTTATTTGAGCACATTCTAAAAACTGTAACAATTTTACTTTCATTTGTCGCGATGTTTTAAGGTGGGTTTTATTAGAGCAGCGAGGTCTTAGAATGGCATAGCAGGGTGTGGTCGATTTGTAATGGGATCCAAGGCTGTTTGAAGATTATCGTACAGTAACTGTATAGTACAAGTACCTATAGAGATACTTCTTGTAGGAGATAAATCTGTGTCTACATATTTATATATGTACATTACATAGTGAATACTCATATGCTTTTTTCTATGTTACATTTTATTCAGTTAAAATTTATTTTCTTATTAATTTACTGTACTGGCATGTACATGTACTCGTAATGTTTAAGTAAGTACGTATATTATTTATATAAATAGTAAGTACATTTAAATTATACATTGATTTCGGTCTTGTTGTTGAATTTTCTTCAAGAAAATAAACAAATTTTTATTTTCTAATACCTTTTTATTTATTTGTTTTATCATATTTTATGTTTTCAATTTATTTTAAAAACTACTTCGCTTTAGCTGGGTTTTATTTTAAAAATTAATCATTTTCGTTTCTACATACATAACGTAATACAACATTACCTGATAGTGGTCACAATATACGGAATTTAGGAGCACTTGGTCAATAAAATGTTATGAAACTCATTGAATGCCATTATATGATATCAATAATATACCTAAGATTTTAAAAGTTCCTTCCAATTGGTTTCATATAAATTATTTAGTATCTGCATAATTTATTGTATTTTCTACAACATGAGTCAAATACTGGGCTGATTTCTCTTATTTGTTTTCGCGAAAAGTCTCACCCGCGTTAGCCCCCTTGTTAAGTATATAGGTCACTAAATTGGTGCCGGTTCAATTCCCCGTTCTAAACGAAACGCTCTTTTTTTTTCTTCAATCATCGTAAATAAAGAATAAACAAAAAGAAAAAAAAATTATATGAGAGCTAAAAGTCCCAAATAACAATTAATTCCCAAATACAAACATTTTTATTAATAACCCAGACGAACCTGACACAAAATCAAATATCATCAGTGATTCCCAATGTGTCGCTAATAAATTTGCGAAACACTTTTCCAACATCCATAAACAAAACGATCTTATTGGTAACCAACACTTTACATCAGAAATAAATAGACTAATTACGACTGAATTCTCTAGACCGCAAAATAGACCACTAGACTTCTCTACTGACTGCTCCGCCACCGACCCTAACATAAATTCTATTTTACGGGTCAAAGACAGTTTACCTAACTTTATCGCCCAACATTATTCATTGTCATTCCTTACAGAAAATGATCTGCAAAAAAATAATTAAATCAATTAACAACAAGATAACGAAGGGTCCGGATGGTCTCTCTAACAGAGTTATCAGAAGATCTTCAAAAAAGTTTATATGGTTCTTATGTGTACTTTTTAATCAAATATTTAATAATGCCTATATTCCGCAATCTTGGAAAATAGCTACAGTCATTTCAATACTGAAACCCGGAAAAAAATCCCAAACTGTAACTATAGGCCTATCTCACTATTATCAGCAATATCCAAAATATATAAAAAAAAAAATTTCACCATGAAAATTATAGAATTCATTGAAAGTAAAGCCCTTCTTCCCGACTCACAAATGGGCTTCAGAAGGTGCTACTCTACAAGTCATGCAATTATAAATATGTTAGATATGACTGTAACATCGATTTACAATCGCGATTTAACAATAGCAGCTGCTCTTGACTGCGAGAAGGTATTCGATACTGTATGGACGTCTGGATTAATTTATAAACTAAAATACATTCATCTTTTCAATGATCATCTAATCAATGTAATTTATCACTTTCTTGCAAATAGATCATTTAAAGTTCGGATCGGTGAACATATGTCCGAGCTACACACCATATCTACAGGTATAATACAGGGATCCATACCTGTCACAATTCTATTCACTCTTTTTATAGCCGACTTGTCAAATTCATCACTAGAAATCAACATTCACTCTATTGCAATCATATCTCATCCCATAACTAAAATCGAATATGCCGATGATATCTTAGTACTGACTTACATATAGTGCAACTAAACTCATGAATCTCCACTTAAAAACAATAAGTGATAGGATGAGTATGTGAAAATTGAAATTAAATTTAACTAAATGTGAAGCTATGGTAATTAGAGGTACAGGTCATCTAACTCGACCTCATGTTCCAACTAGAGTTAGAAACTTAAGGGGTTTACATTAATGCACACAGAGTACAAAATGTCAACTGCTTAAAGTAGATGATGTCACAACCAAAATTTTTCGATCACTACATGCAATGTCTCTTAAAGAAAACCAGTAGAATAGACAAAAAAAATCAGGATTCTATGCTACAAACTGCTAATTAGACCTTTAATAAAATACACATTTTTCGCATGGTCCTCAATATCGTCACACCAAATGGAAAAGATTAAAATCCTTGAACGTAAAGTTCTTCGTGTAATAACTGGAGCTCGTAGACCAAGGGGAGAATACAGGCACATCAGTAATCGTCGAATATACCGTGCTGCCACTATAGAAAGAATTGACCTTATTTTGGTTTAACAGGCACTAAAATGTTTGCATAAAATTATAGATTCAGATAACCCAGCGATCACGTGAGACCAAATCACCACTACAAAATGGCACCTATCACCTAATTAAGTATGGAGGGCCCACGTGAGCTTTAATCCCCACTCTATAGTCACTCTTAACTTCAACTTTAACTCTATCTGCTAGCGAAATAAACTCAATATATATATATATATGTATGTTTTCTGTTTAAGTCTTACTCCAACAATGACATTGTTTCATAAATTTGCACCTTAGTCGAGCCACCGAAAACGCCACGACGCACCTCGGTAAGCCTTCTTCCTCCTTCCAATTACTGTATCCTTCACCTCTCTTCCTACTTCAATAAAAACTGGTTTTATCAATCCTTTTTCCCAGTGCAAGATCCAATTTATTTTCAACTTCCCCACAGTAAACACTTCCATCAACTAACCTTTGGACACACTATCATCACTAAGCTTACAATAAGCATATGGGACCGATGCGATGTAACTTCTAAATACATCATTTACTACTGTAACTGTATTATATTTCATGCGATAAAGGATTTTTGAATTTGAATTTGAATTTAATTCACAATTTGTTTTGTCTCTATCTGTCTATAAAATCAGTCTAAAAAGCCGTCTAGTGAAGACAGAATAATTTACAAAATATAATAAATTAAAGTTTATGCAGAATACAAACCAATGTTTCAGGTATGCTCACAGATATGTCTACATAATTTACGTGATGATGCGATGGCACCCCAAACAAACTATTAAAATAACAAGTCCGTCACGTCGATATTAACACATTGACTTCTTCATTACCTTATCTTTCTTATAATTAGCAAAGTATTATTTTTGAATTTTTCACCAAACCTCAAATTGTGATTTCCATTCCAAAGTTCCTTAGAATTCAAAATATGTTGTCAAAATTTATAAGGGAATAGTTTATTTATGTGATATCACAAACATAATCGCAGAATATTGACATTAGCATATCTGTAAATTTGTTTTAATACTGAGGATGATTATGATCTTGAAATAAAAATATTTTTCCAATATGATCTTCAATTAAATAGAAGTAATCTATAAATTGATGTATTTCCCTTTTCTTTTGACTGGACATTTTTAGACTAGACATCCGTCATCTTCCGTATGATTAAAAGCTATCCGAATTGTAGTTAAGTCGTATAAATGTGTCAATATGCTTACGTCAAACAATTTGCGAAATAATATTTGGACCAGGTACTTAAGTAATCTATTGACTCTTTTTAAGAAACTCTTAATTTGGAAAAAAAAACCATAAACAGTTGTCTACTTTCATTCAAATTTCAAATTAGTTTTTGATAATTATTTACTTATATACGTAAGTGCACATCAATCAATTTTGAGTAAGGTCCTACACGAATTTAATTTTATGTAATTGCATTTTTTTCCTCCATATAAACTTCAGTATTTTGCCCTCATAATATACCGAAATATTTGACCCGCAATTATAGTTCATGATGATTAGATAGTGTAAATATTGTAAAAGTGTATTAAGAAAAAAAAATGACAGATTACATACGGGTGAAGTGGAATAATGTTTGTAAAAACGATAAATGTTGCCTGAAGTATTTATGCTAATGTTATCCAAATGCACTAATATGATACATATATTTATTTGTGAAAACAAATAGGAAAAATAAATGATCTTTCTTTTTACTTTAATTCCAATTGATTAGATCATAACATTGATCATGTTGACTAACCTCACAAATGTATATATGACTATGAAATAATCTATATGATAGGATTATTTGATATAATATGAGTTATACTCGTAAACTAAATAATACTGGCATAATGAATGTATTTTCATATATATGACCATAGGTTCATATATAGGACTTATTAAAAGATCAGTACATTTCCGGTGACGAATGGAGTGGCCAATTGCGATTGAGGTTACTCAACAAAAGGCTAAAAAGATGGTATTATTATAACGTGTTTGTCAACTGATTGAAAAAAAAAAAAACTCAACAACACGTAGTTGAGGATTTTGGCACCACTCTATAGAAATATTCAAATGTGTATAACTAGATAATTATGATTGATCCAGTTGGCATAAATAAGACATATGCACAAAACAAAGTTATAAATTTATTGGCAAGACGATATTTGAAATTGAAGGCTTTTCACAGACGACAAAAAAGAATACAATCATTCTACGATAATAAATCGCATTAGAAAACCACCCTCAGAAATGAAAAGTGGAAACAAATTAAAGTGAAAAAAATTCAGAAATTTGTTTGGTCCAGTTTATGCATTTTTTTCTTAATATAATTCAACATGTTTCAAGTTTATGATAATGTTTTTTAGTACATGGGAGAAAAAATATTGTATTCCAATCATAGCAACAATTTATTAAAAACATCTTTAGAATTTCAAACACACCGAATTCTGTAAAAGAAAATGCAAGAATTTAATCAAATTATGGATGTATTTTTCACAAAATTTACGTGTTTCCACAATGCATTTCCATAAATTCAAATAATGACAAATAAGATTTATCACATTTTCCATAACGTCCAAGAATACAAAATGGAATGTACATAAAATGCATTCAGGTGACATTCCCACAGACGGCTATATAAGCTAACTGAGAACAGTGTCTATGTTAATAAAACGCATCTGAAAATGCACTGAAATGAAAAGTGGAATCAAAGTGAAGTGAAAAAAATTCAGAAATTAATTTAGTGCAATTTCTGCATCTTTCACGTTTATGACAATGGTTTTTAGTACATTGGACACAATTACCACATTGTGGTAATTATTTAAGATTGAGTTTTTTTTCATCCAATCAAACATATGTGTTATTCGAGAATGGATTTTAAATGGTATCGTATGACGTAGTTTGGAATTCTTTGGGCAGTTTCAGGTGACACCAATTCGATTCGAAGGTAATTAAATTTATTGGGGTAGCCACTGTATACCGTGCAAATTCAGTATTGTAACCATGAATCTACGATTATTATGTTGAGGATTTGATCACCGAGTTTTAGATTTTAATTAGTTTTTTTATTAAAAATTAATTTTTAGACTGACTTTAATTTAATTTCAAATGTTATTAATCAATTGATTTAAAATTTTGATTATTCCATTTCAAATTTGTTATAAATCAAGTTTTAGTATCTATTAATTGGTTGTAGATTTTAATTATTTTTTTTAATTATTAATCTATTATTGTCAGACATCACCACATCACCAAAATCTTTCAATATTTTTAAATTACTAGAATTTTTAGAAGTGACACAAATAATCTTAAGTAGCTTGTGGTTCTTTATGTACAGAAGAAGGTAAAATGACAATCGTAAGAGGTTAGGTAAGTATAAAGACATTTCCTTTCGACACATTGATAATATATTTTAATGTTAAGGTGTTAAAAATATTTAAAACATTATTTTTATAATGTGAATTACGTGGGTAATAAATAATATTACATATATTGTATTTGAATAAATGATGCTTTTCTTATGGGTCTTTATTTTTCTTATGGATCTTTATTTTTTTTCTTATGGTTTTTCTTTTTTGTTAATGGGCTTCATGTTGGCTAGTGTGTAAAAAGAACAATAGATTTTCTTTGAGCAACGGTTTTTGCAAATGTCATTATTTATCTTATGTTAAATAATGTACATAGTACTATACAATGAATAACTTTATTGTAGACACTCTGAGGTATGGATAAAACAACAACAATTGTTAAATGTGTTCATCTTATGAATAGTTAAGATGTCAAGAGGTCATTCAAATAGGAAAACACGAACTATTTATTAATATTGTCAATATATCATTTAGTTTTGTTTTTTTATTCTGATTTTCTCGATCATTTTTTTTCTTTGTTTTTCTAGCACCATATCAATTTATTCTATAATCGTAAAAATTCTGAATGAAATTAAATAATAAATAATTTAATTCAAGGTGCTCAAGTAACCCTCGTAAGTAATTGACTGTTTTCAATTTTATCGATATCAAATAAATCAATAATAATTGCGTATCGTATTCGTATCATCCCACCATTTATCAAAGATTTTCAATTAGTAGTGTTTTTAATTATGTACCAATATACAAATTTGAACTAAGTTAAGTGGAATTCATAATTAAGCAAGAACTTGTTTATGAATAATTACAAAATTTAATATAACGAGTTCAACTATATAATTGAGCATTAACCATTAATTACTTCAGGTCAGAAAGTGATATGTTAAAAGCCGGTTTCTGTTTCATAATTGTCATAATATAATCAATACATCTATAAAATAGTTTGTCAATTAAGATTTGTTTGATATTAGTCAATTAAAATTTTTCTAAAATCACATATGGATCAGTAAAAATTATCACATAATCTTTCGTTTTGAAGCGTCAAATATACGTAGTTTACCAAACAACAAACTTGAACAAATATAATCAATTATATCACACTTATCAATTTGCGATTGTCCCAAACATATTTTATGTGATTTGATAACAATGCTTAAAATATTGGAATGGATATAGTCTAAATTTCAGATTTACTGAATTATTGAGAAGATTGGCGTTAAAACATACCTTCCTAAATTATCAATTGTAATATATCCATGTTTACAATTTCATACTTCAAATTATTTAAATTGATATTTTCGACTTTAATCTAAATAATCATTATATCATTAGGTTAATTGATCTATATCACGGATAAAATTTGACAGAACGGTTAAATTCTTTTTCAGCCTTGCTACAACAATTCGCCTACTCTCCTTTTTTAAAAGTAGATTTTGGTAATTTGCTTGTTTTTCCAATTTTCATCATATACACTTATTTGCCCATAGTAGTTCTGATGAAAAAATTTCAAAATAAATTCATATCAGCTGATTTGTTCTGAGACGGTGTATATGGATGGGTACTACATAACTGAAACTCCCAAAACATTCTATTGGGGACATGCTTTCTATTTTCTGGAAATTCGATTTGTTTTTTTTGCCTTGGGATTTTGAACTATTTCTAAAATGTTTGTTACTCAAAAAATTACCAATTGATTTCTATCAAATACATCATAAAAGGCAAATAATTAAACTTACGAATCATAAACAAAATGAACACAATTTAGAATTTGACGTCTTGCATAAATGTTTAAAAACTTTAATTATTTGTCTATCATTTGGGCAATATTTGATAGAAATCGATTGGTAACTTTTTCACATAACATACATTTTAGAAATTATCTACAAAAACTCAGAAAAAAACGAAGTTTCTGGGTGTTCTTTTTTTTTTTTGATTTCAAGGATTTTATATAGTACCCATCCACAAAACTTCTTAGACCTCTAGCTTGAATTTTTTTTAATTTTTAGCATAATGAAATCTACGTGCACTCTTCCACACTGCATTGACTTATTAATTAAATTTTTGAGTTAACAAATTTGAATTGAATTAAATGAACGCTAAAATTATTAGTCTGTTCCGGTTTTGTATAGTAAAAATTTTCAAAAAAAAAAAAATAAATAAATATTATATAACAGAGTGATAATGAGCCCAAAATGAGTAAACAAGAGCTAAGAACTATGAATTACGAAATTAGTGTACTATTTATATTTTATGTACCAAAAAGTTTTGAATTGTATAACTTATGTCAACGAACTATCAATCTTGTAACATTTGTAACATGAAATCAATTTATACGCCAATTGTGATAAAGTAACTAAATTTCAGGAGCCAAATTATTCCAAATTTAAGCTAATAGTACAAATTACAATGTACAAAAATGTCCTGTTTTATATAGGTAATATTTCAGAAAATAATTTCCTCTAGATTTTCGCTATATCAATTAAGGTCTTCTTTAAATTATGTTCAAAACTGGAAAATCCCACTTTTCAATGATAGTGATCAATACTATTATAAGTGCATTGCGACAAAATAGTGAATATTAATTCGATTTTATTAATTAATGACAGAAGGAGCATTTATATGATTTAAATGAACAATATTTCAGTAGCTTATCCATACCTACTAACGAATTAAGTAAAGCAGATATATTTAGGTTGAAAAATCATACTTCAGAATTGAGCTCAAATGACATATTGACATTAGGGACACACAAAATTATGTTTATCAATACTAAGATTCAACTACCTAATCAATTGTGGGATATAATTATTCACAATAGCATTCTAGAAAAAAATATATGCTATATTGTTGACGTGAAAGGTTGAATTGCGGTATAGACAACTTTATTGAATACGGCAAACAAATCTAAATCATGTAAAACTCACTAAAATTGCTAAATCACCGAATAAAATGATTGTGTTGTCGAGAAATGACATAATGCAGTGAATAGATATGGATATTGGTCACATTGCTAGATTATGATCATTCATCATTTCCATACTGATGGTCGTATGTTGTCATAAAAAATTTTCATTATTGTGTATATGAGATTTCGGAATTTGACCATTAAATTTGTCTATTACATGTTGATAAAACGAATAAAACATCTAGGAAACGCTTGTAAAATGTTGTTTAAAGTTTGGTTTAAATATTAATGTAGCAAAAGTGAAAGTCTTAAAAAATTGATTCATTGATGTTTTGTCACCAATATATTTGCATAGACTATAGATTATCAGTTGTCAAAAATGTTAGTAGATTAATAATAATTAAGCTAATCGACGATTTCACAACATTCAGAACTTGACTGAAATTCAAAGAGTAGTAAAAAGTGAATCGTCAAAAATAACATGATGATGAACTATCAACAAAGGGACTAGTACTAGTAGTAAGTTTCAGGTCAAATAGATCATAACTTATTGACATAGATTTCTTTATGCCTATATAGTAATATTATTGATGGTTTCACGGGTGTATTTGATACAAACCTAAAGATGTGTTGCCATATGAGTTTTATTATTTGCTTGAATAATATAATTTTTGGACTATGTCACTAAATTAGGTAGCACTAGATCACTTAATTAGTCAATTATATAATAGGATATATACTAATAATTCGATGGGATTTATTTCAATTAT
The DNA here is from genome assembly GCA_027564355.1 of Penthetria funebris. Taxonomy (NCBI): domain Eukaryota; kingdom Metazoa; phylum Arthropoda; class Insecta; order Diptera; family Pleciidae; genus Penthetria; species Penthetria funebris. The sequence continues at coordinate 33,271 of JANSTX010015886.1, forward strand.
GTCGCCAAATTATTGCATCAGTCATCATTTCAGAATTATATGCAGTATATAAGTGAGATGTTTTAAAATTTCTGACCACACATTGAAGAAATCGAAAGTCCAACAGTGTAGATTCAGATGACCTACTTTGATGATAGTGCGACCAATTCTTACGTCAACGTTGCTTACATCATTCTTAGACACGAATATAGTATATGTTTTTTTTTTTTTGTTTTTTAGTTTCATACACATTTGTACCAATTTCTGTATCTCCGCAACCGCAATATTCATTCTGTATTCATATTCTTAAATTCAATAACAAATTGTTTTTATAGTTAGAAAAATTCACTTCATTATAATGCTATGCTATACATAAGAGTATCCATGGATAAGTAGCTAAAGATATAGAGATATATACTATAGAAATAGTGTTAAAAAGCAGGCAATTATGTAGTTTATGAATAGCACTCGAATAATTCGTGACAAGGCGTTAACGTAAAAAACTTAAAGATTTTTGAATTGTTTCAAAACTGTAGAAAAATCGACACAGATGGAATTCAAGAATGGTTATTATTAGATGTATGGCAGTAGCCATAATAACTACATGTGAATACCAACATCATCTATACCATTATCTGTATATTATGCACAATTTTAATACTTTATATTGTATTATATAACAGAATTCATTCAATCAATTGGTAGTCAAATTAGATACTCTTTAAATTGAGCCAATTTAATTTCTATTCAAATTAGACGTATATCTATCGAATATTAATGGTCTGATAGAAATAAAAATATTACTTTATATAGACAGATATCATTAATATTTATTATATTAGCAATATATTTATGGATGATGGCGATCTTTATTGATATGTAGACATTTAAATAGTTGTTTATTTAATAATAATTATAATTAATGAGTAATTATGTGATATTCATATATGAATAGTAAATTAATTTATGTTTAGCCATTTAATTTGCATGTCATTATCATTAAATGGAGAATTTGTAAAAAATCTAATGACTTATGTTAAAGTTACGAGTAAACAAACATTGAACCACATATATGACATACGGTGAGGTCCAATAAATCTACTTTATAGTTAAAGAATTTAGTTAACAATAAAACAAATGGATGCTAACTTATTTTCAAATGAAGACAGAATGAATGGAACTGGAATAGATTGTAAAATATTGTTGATAGTCTAAAAATATTGGCTCTATGGTCAGTGCTTTAGACACATATATGTTCAAATGGTCAAATTCCTTTAAGAATGTTGACAAATTTGAAACTAGGCGATGAAAAAGTTTATAAAATTTTTGCCTCAACCGAACACTGAATAGATTTTAAGTATTGATATTCAACTTAAGTTTTAAAAAAAAACTGAGTAAGTTGTTTTATGTCCGAACCAAATGTCTCAAAATCATCGTTTGTGTAACAGGCGTACAGAAATATTGACATTATTTTTCAGTTCAATGTTTTACGTAAACAAATAATTGATATTTTTTTTTTGTTTGTAATACAGTTAATAATGTGAGGGCCGGTTGCCGAAGAAAATTTACTAAAATTGAATTTCAGGACAGGGTTACCAATTTGAAATCAAAATGATTTTGTGACAATTTATTTGATAATAGCGATTAATAGAATAATTTTAAAGAATATTTCACGCAAATTTCAAGAATCATAATTAATGACTATTGTTTTCTGTCTTCCATTTAACGTATCATATGAGTTTCTCAGAGAAGACCTGTTGCATTAGGAATCCGTAGGTTATTAGCAAAAAACGACCTATCAAAATATTGTGTTAAAATTGTGTGCCACCAGGGTGTTTTTTTCTTGCAATATTTGCGATTCTGTTATCTGGCATTCTATCAACGTGGTCTCTCCAG
>JANSTX010015887.1:5827-17251 GCA_027564355.1 Penthetria funebris
GAATGAATGAATGAATGAATGAATGAATGAATGAATGAATGAATGAATGAATGAATGAATGAATGAATGAATGAATGAATGTATGGTTGAATGAATGAATGCATGAATAAATGGATAATTGTATGAATGGATGATTGAATAAATAGAAAACTATATGGATGCATGGATGGAAGGATAGATGACAAATAAACAAGTATTTCTATCTGTGAAATACACATAGTAGCTACGTCCTTAGAATACTTGGATAGATTATTATTAAAATAACTTCTTCTTTCTTATAAAGATAAAAAAATGAGTAAAAAGGAGTACTGATTTTTATATAATTCTTTAAATATTTTGATAGACTAAGAATATTTATTAGGTAATTTTGAGATCAAATATTTATATGTAGTTGAAAATAAGTGAACAATTTATATAAAACGGTGAATTATTTTGGTGGTATTGATTTTTCACCAAATTAAGAAAGTGTTTCCGATAAATTTCTGTAATTTAAGCACTCCAATAAATCGTATCACTTAATATTTAAAAATGTTATATTTAATATAGAAAATCAAACCTTTATCGTCAGGATTCGGTTGTTGTGCATTGGGTGTAGTAATATTATTCCAAAAATTGAGTCTACACCCAAACACTCGCATCTCTTTGACTCGTTCCTTCATGTTACCCAAAACACTAGTTTCGGTTAGGCTTACACACGGAATCATTGAAATTTTTTTTTTTTAATATTTCTCCGCAGTGTAACACAAAATTATTAATATTTTACATTAAAAAGGAATTATTTTACACTAACACTTTATTTACCTCTATTTTTTTTTTAAAAAACTATTCAAATTCAGTTTAATTGCATGCACTGAAAGATTTCAAATTAATGCAAGTGTCTTCTTGCTATATTTTACTGCAAATTATCAAAGGACTCTTTGACTAAGAGAAATTAATTTTAATTATCTAAACATAAACATATTATAAACAACACTATAATACAATTATATACCACATAATGCATGAGTACTATTTAGAATTAAATTAAAAGGATTAGTACATGCATATAATTAACAATGCATGTGCACACCCAAGTACTAAATTACATGTTCTCGTATAAGACCATATAACGCGAAATACAATAAATATTAATAATAAAAAGAGAGTTGAAACTATTTTTTTAAACACGTGTTTGTCTATTTAAAATTTAAATATTGTAACAAAGATTTTTAAAATAAATTTTAGTTTCATTTGCTTGACATTAATGAACTCGTACATAAAAAATATATGATTTGAACGTTGATAAATATTTAATTTATGATAGAATAATACTAAAAGTATTTATTGTATGCTCGTAATATTTTTAAGAAAACAAAATAATACATAAAACGATGTCGTAAAGAACCAGTCTAAGTGATTCATTATTTCCTGAATATCCGTCTTAACTCAAAAGTATATTTAATTTGGGGTATGGCTATGATTGATTCTTCAAGATAGCTATATTTTTAAAAAAATTTAAAACAAACAATTTGGATTCCACTTTTAAGTTTTAAATAGATGCACTTCACAACTAAATTTTAATAACGTCCGGTGTTTAATTATAGAGGAACAACGAATTTGTTTTTAAAAATTTTAATTCAATAAAATTGAGAATCATCAAGAAAATTTGCACAAATAGATGTTTTTTAAAAAATTATAGAGTCCATAAAACTATATCGCTAATATATCTGCTATTTTTATTCAATATGCTATGCAGAAACGAATTACACATTCCGTGTACAACTACAAAAAGTTTAAGAAATAACAGTTAGTAAAAATATTTAATATTAATATTTTTCAAGTAATGTACTTTCTATTTTTTTAAAATTCAATTCTGTTTCGAAATTACTTTAGCCAATGTAAATAATATCTGATTTATTAATAATATCATAAGGACACAATGATAATTTACTACAAAATGCAACTTTCCACAGATGCATGTTCCGTAAGTGCGTAAATTTGAATCACAATGAGATATTTTACCTTACTCTTAATTCTTGCTGATGAGACTATGATGTGCAATGTTGTTTCGCAATAACCAGACTCAACTACTATGATACACCCCGAGGTGGCTTTTTAGAAAACAAAAGTTTCGACAAATTGCAGTTTCACCGCAACACAGTTTGGTTAATTTTATGTCAGTTCCTAAATATGTGCGCGCTGACACATTATTTTAGCTGACTTTTATTTGGTGATACTAAATTCAAATATTGCTTCAAAATGCTAGCTAGTCGTGGCAATTTAAGCACTTGATATAATGGCAACTAATCTGAATGGTTCAGCCTTATCCTGGCTGTTCGAATAAATAGGTAATATATAGTTAATATTGTAAAACTCAAATCTGTCAATGTGTTATTTTATATAAATAAAATATTACTAAAGTAGTGAAAATGTGATATTTTATGATAAATACATTTATTACTGGTTTTATTAAGTTATTCAAAATAAAATGAGAAATTCTATCTTTATTACAATTTAGGACACCCTAGACGTATGTTATTTATTTTTATATTGAAATATGCACTATATTAACTTTCAATTTCGAGTCACTAATTTTTCTGCAGTACATTTGTAGAAGAAAAATTACAACAAAATACACTTTAGTAAAATTCCACCCCAACGTTCAACACTAATTTTTAGTTTGTACATTAATTTGGATCCCAATGGAAAACCGTAAGAACTATCGAAAATGTATCATATAACTATGAGATGTTATATTGACGGATCGGAAATTTAAACTGGAATTTTTAAAGTCGCGAATAGGAATAGAGTGTTTGGTGTTTGGTCCAGGGCCAATATAACCTGGCCTCTCTCTCAATTCTAATTTATTTTTCAAACTGTATATGAAGAGTAATTGTAATTACTTTCATATATATAAAAAAGAAAAGATCAGTTACAGTATTCGGATCGTACACTTCCAAATTTATTAAAGCCTAATAAATATATTCAAATATTTATTATTCTACGCTACAAAAATAACCACGTCAGCTGCAACAGGAGGTAACATTGAATATTTTTATGTTAAGAATCATAAAAGAACAATCGATCGAATGGCAGCTTTACGACAAAAATTTTCAACGCCAACAATATAGGTAGCTGAGTACTTGCTATTCGTACTGCTCCAACACGTACAAGGATTGAATAGTGACAAATTCCATAACGTTAGGTTGAGCGAGATTCGACAGAAGGAAAACAAAGAAAGAACTGTATTCTATGGTGAAATCATTTTGTTTTGGAATTTGATCGATTATGGCGATCAATCAATGATTTTGCAAAATACACAGTTAACTGGAATTCCCAGGGAAATAGTGACAAAGAACCGTCATTAATAAGTCTAGTATCAGTGGTAAAAGATGGAGTACAGTTAAGATACTGGCCAAAGATTATAAGCAATGATGGTTGTTCGTCAATGCTCTATGCTCTCGTGTGGAGTTAAGGTCGAGATGATGATTGTTTAGCTACGTGATTTAGAATGTGACAGATGTTGAACTGATGGACACGATTATCAGATGAAGAAAATGAAATTCGATCGGCCATATGCTAAAGCGTCAGATCAATTATATCGCAGGATATGCAATTAATGCGAATCCACAAGGCGGTAAACGACCAAAACTAACGTGTCGGAGAACAATTTGTTTCCACATACAACCATTAATAAAGTATTTTATACATTATAAGATAAATACAACTCATAATATCATTTCATAGTATGCATAAAGTTTACATAGTCAAATGTCTGAAAGACTTTATCTTTTAAAGATAAATTTTATATTTGTCACATAATTAAAATCCTCTTATAGAACTTGAGTTCAATGAACAAGAAATATACAATTATATGGTTTAGTACACAAAAGAGATATTTTAGTTACAAACTCATTAGAAAGACTAACTAAAATTGTATGACTTATTTTATTTTATTTTTTATATAATGTAATTTTTATTTATTTGGATAATGTAATGAAGTATAACCAAAAAGATTTTTGGAGCTGCATTTATCAAAATTATTGAAGAAGAAATACAAAAATACTTTAAAAGTTTAAACCTTTCACCTCACTAAGCAATTAACTTAATGCGATTTTATACACTATTTTTCATTTAAATTTTTTAATTTAACTCTTTATTTATTATAATATGCAAGCATACGGTCAAGCAGCACAAGAACGATTTTTTTTGAAAAAATAAAAACCACAATTTCAATAATCAATTTATAAAAACATATTTTCTTATTATATTTAATGTCGCGTGCAATAACCGGAAAATGTTGATAAAAGTATTTCATTTATTTTGAAATTGAAATAAATTATTGCAACCCGCAAGTAAACTCAAACGCATATGTTACAAATTAATGATTGCAGTCAATAGTATATACTACTAACAACTAAGTCAGAAATGCATTTTTTAAAAATGTACAAAGTACTGTACTAAAAATAAAATCAAATGTACATAAAGGTTCGTAAAATATTGCTGCTATTTCCAGAATCTGACTCAAAAAAAATAAACAAAAAGATCGTGATTTACATCGATTTCACTTTAGAGGACAATTAAATAAGCGTAGATAGAAAATAAGAATATCAAATTGAAAAAAATAGATGCAAATACATTTTCAATTTCGTAATATTAAATTGATCAGTGACATATCAAGATAATTAATTATATTTTAAGATTAGAAATGAACGTAACACTACAGTTTGGAATCGAAAATGCTGTCACATGTCCAAGAATACCGCTGAAAGTGTATAAATTTTTTTATTTACATAACCTCATAAATTGCCAGTGACTAACTTGCTATTATTGTTGCTTTTAAAGACGAAGTTGGTGACATTCTCAAATTTATTATTTTACTCGATAAGTGGTAAATTACGCTTTACCGTTAGCTAACCCGCGTCAGCGGACACTGGTTATTAACCAACTTCTTGTGATATTATACATAGACATATTATTTACGCAGCGATACGCTGACGAGCTGGTGATGATTATTAGGGGTCAATACAATAATAACGTAACAGGTTTGAAGCAAAACGGTGCCTCAACGGTGGTATGAATCGGTGAAACTAAGCGACAGCAGCCTTAACAAGGAAAACAATAACAGAATGTAAAGCGTGAAAAGTGCATGTAGGAGTTATACCACAATCGTATACGCAACAGTAGTATAATGGCATATAATACTGACAATAAACGGAAAAAAAATATTTTAAAATGCAGAATTGTCGATCACCGCGAACCAATAGATATACGCTTACAGTTTAACATGAATCTATTGCACACATTTACTAAGTGGGAGTAAGTGAACAGATAATTGAGGGTAAGTGGGGGAGATAGTAAGGAGGTAATTGCACGAGAATTGGGAGTGATTCGGAGTTAGTGGGGAAATAATAGGGATTAGTGTGGGATAATTGGGGGTTAGTGGGATAATTGTGGGTAAGTGTGGAATTTATTGTGGGTAAGTATGGAATTAATTGTGGGTAAGTAGAGAATTAATTGTGGGTAAGTCGGGAATTAATTGTGGGTAAGTAGGGAATTAATTGGTGATAAGTGGAGAATTAATTGGTGGTAAGTTGGGAAATAATTGGGGATAAGTTGGGAAATAATTGGGGATAAGTTGGGAAAAAATTGGCGATAAGTTGAAAAATAATTGGGGGTAAGTGGTTAAATAAATGGGTGTAAGCGGAGAAATAATTGGGGGTAAGTGGGGAAATAATTGGCGGTAAGCGGTAAACTAAATATACATATCTAATACACAGAACTGTAAGGTTCAAATAACCAAAAAGTAGAGTGGAAAGAACCGGTGCTGAGGTGGGGGGTGTTGGAATTTTTGGTTCCGAAAAAACAAATTAGGCTGTATTTATAAATTGTAAAATAAATGATAAATGCGATACAAAGGATTGGATCATATAAATTGCTCGTCACATATGTTAAAACTACATAAAAGTATTGAGCAAAAATTTTGATAATCTGTTGGATGAAAAATGCATACTATATTTCGGCATAGAGTGGCCTATATTCCTGTGATTCCCATTATGTACCTGAATATCTACCGGTTATGTGTTGTATATATTTAATGCAAATTAATATAATATATATTTAATGCATATTAATTAGTTGTAAAAGAAAAATGTTTTTCTTGGCCTACATTAACAAAGACGTATGATTGCAATAAATTAGTGACGACTGGAGTGACCGACTATTATCGAGATTACTTATCTCATCCTCTATTGACAAAAATATATATAATATTGTGTGTCTATAGTAAACTTAGATGTAAAATTAAAATCTAGATAACACGACTAGATAATGTAAGTCTAATCAAAATTGGGCAAATTTTTAAAATTAAATTTCATCACACAACCAAAATGTTACGATAATTTTTTAGGTATATTCAAAATTAATTTCTGTGTGAAAAATATGTAAATAAGAGAGGATCGTTTTTTTATGATTTTAGATGAAATATTCACATAATTATCTAAAAATTATTTTTCTATGTTAATATCATGTTGATATGTTTTATATACATAAATACCTTCATATATAAAATATTTTACTATAAAACAACCAAATCACCTCTAATTAACTTAAATGAATTTCATTAACTTATAGGCTTGAGAAGAAAAAGTAAAGTACCTAATTAAGTTCATAAGTTCTGTTTGCTAATTAACTCAAATAATTAATTTAAATAGCATCCTAGAAAATAGTTAAGATGTCTTGTAATTTATAAATCATCAAAAAGACTTAAGGTTTCACAGTATTTAATGTCAGAATATGAAGTATTTAAAACTTAAAATGTGGAAGCATTTTGAAGTACTTTACTTGCAGGTATTACATAAGTATGTACTATTCAATTCAAATGGGAATAAAAATAAAAAAATAAAGACTAAATTACATTTCTACATAAGAATTTAATTGAATTTGGGTTCATTTTATCATTTTGACGTTTTGCTAAATGAATGGCATGCTGAGGCTTTTGACAATTATTTTTTACTAAATTAATGACAATCTGAGGATTCTTTGCATCTATAATATAATGCATCTATAACCGAGGGTGGATTGTGTCAGCAAATTCAATACATTAATTTTAAAAATACATCTTTAGAACAGTGTATATTTATAATCAGAAATTAAGATGATGAAGCATTTTAAATACGTTTGATTTAATCGTCAATTAGTCACTAATATTACAAACAAATATGAAAATTCATCTTTAACATAAAAAATGAGATCGTGAGGTTGTCTCAGTCGAAGAACATTCTGGCCCGCATTCTGGCTAAAAATATTACTTTTAAATTAGCGGGTATTAAAATAAATAATTAGGAGGCGTTGAAAAACTGATATTTACCGCTGTCAAGCAAAACAAAAACTTAACATTTAAAATGCAACACAATAAAATAATATAACAAATTTCATTGATTAATAACGAAATAATCAGCTATTATCAATAAATGCGTATATTTTGCAACTATTTTTAAAAAATACTACTTATCCTTAAATATAACACGCATACAAAATAACTTAGCACCAAAAATAAATAAAAGTCACAAGTTCGAATGAAATATTTTCCTGAAATTAATAAAGGAAAACTGTAATTCATTTCAAGTACCCATTAGCACCAAATTTGCCCTATTGAAATGAAAATTGAAGCAAAAAAAAAAAAGAAATGTTTGAAAAAGTAATTCACGTACACGTTATAATTACAAGGGTTTATTAAATACATCATGCATATGTTATTATTATAATCTTTTTACCCTTACATTAAATTTCAATAATGTTCGTAAAATTATGCTATTTAACGTTTAAATATACAATGATTCTCACTTTGTAAAAAAAATAACAATGAGCAGGGAAATACGAATATATTTAATATTTAGTTCAAAGAATATTTCGTAGACTAAAAGGATATCAAAATAATGAAAACCGTTAAATGTGTTGCAATATCTGCGGTTCGTTAACGGAAACACATGTTAAATTTAATTTGAGCTTCACCTCTGAGTATTAGTCGTGATCAAATTGAAAGTAGAAAAAAAAAAAAAAATCTGTTTCTATACATTTCTCCATTATGTATATTCTATGCATTCTATGTAGAGATTCGCAGTTTTTATATAGTTGCATCAAATATGAATTTTATAAAATTTAATAAATACTCCAATATTTTTACATAATTTATTTAACAATAACCCCCATTCGGTCTATTATTGAAATAATAACAATGATGCAGAGCACAGAGTACATTAATCATCATTCAATAAAGAATTGCGTTAGATAGGGACATGATCACAATAGGTTTGAAATATTTCGAAAATTGGGCTGAAATGCAGTATCACCACTCATCGCCCAAAGAGTAGTGCCTTATTATCACTTTAATATAATTTGTAAAAATAATACCGTTAATAATCTGCTATCGAACGTGTATAGTCCCAACTCTGATAATAGACACAGACACAGACACAGATAATAATTTATCGAGCAATTTTAACCAAATACAAAAACTAGTAGTTGCAGTTGTGAACAGCGTTTTCTTAGTAGACAAGTGTACGTTTTAATTGTCGATATAGTTGATAATTGTCAATTTATTGCAGCTGATTTCTGACAACACCATAATAGCAATTGAGTATTAATTAGGGTGTAAGTATATTGCATTCTTTTGTCTACGAATATATTTTAAAATATATCATTATATGCAAATGTGTTTTAAATAATTTAAGGTAATGTTTATAATAATTATAAGTTGGTATTTGATTTTGACAGGTAGAATGTGCCTTTAACAGAAAGTACTCTCTATAATTTCTAATAAAGCCACATTCTACCTGCTAAAATTAAATATAATTTATTCTCATAAATCATGTCGTGAACAAAATATGGCATATATAGTTATAGTACTAGTATGTGTATATGGCAAATCACTTATTATACCGCAATGAAAAATTTCACTTCTAGTTCCAGGAAAAGGGTCTATCTGTTTTGTTTAACATTGAAAAACATAGAAATATAAGACAACGTTATTAGTTATTTATTGATTACGGATGAAGATATTTTATCTTTAAAATTTACAAGATATATTTTCGATTCAAAATTTGTAAATTCAAAATGTAAATATGGGTCAAATCCCTATTACTTAGTCCGTCGATTACATTTCAAATTTGAGAAATATTAATGAACTTCGGCTCATTTTATAGTAAAGCTACTATATTTAATTTTAGCCACAAGGAAGGACAGGGACACTACAATATTATTTTGTACATGTGATGTATACAATCAAATATCAAACAAAAAATTATTTGTTTCTAATATACTGTGAAGCATATAGTTGATCGGCTAAAGGTTTGAATAATTCGGTACAGAGACGTGTAAAGTCACATTTAGCTAGTTTATTGGCGAAATGTTTATTCATAAATTCTACAAAAATGACATTGATACCATGACACATCATCATCTTATTATCCAGTATATCACATAGGTAGATTACTTTGCCGTTTCTAACATTCAAGTAAAATCATATGTGAGCTCAAAAAGCAATAATTGAAAATTATACCAACTGGTAAATAAAGCATCATTATTCGGTTAAACATTTGAATATTTCAGTTTAGTGATGCATAAATCACGAGCTACCTAGTTTGTTGGTAAGTGCATGGAGTTACAGATGCTTTGAGTAAATTCCATTCGTCACCCTGAATACATGCCGCAATTACATATAAAGAGTTTTTGGTGGTAAAATGAAACAAAAATTAAGATAATTATGATGATGATGATGATGACGGTTTTTAGTTATGTGTTTTTGTTTTAGAGCAATTTTGTCAAAAAGGTGATGTGACAAAACTGTTTTTTTTTTTAAGTCAAAAACTGGACATTTCAAACATTTTGGAAAATGTCTTAGCGATTGCTAACAAATCAGTAATACTAGTTCTAGTGTTTTAAATACAAATATGTGCGCAGCTGAAACGTCAAATTTTGTGGTACTCGACTAAAAGTCGTGTAAATTCGAATTTCTTGAGAACAGCTAAATCGCATTTCAAACGTTTTTCTCTCTTCGAAAATTAACTCATCAAAACAGAATACGGGACCAGATGATTTATGCAGCATCACAACATATTCACCTCAATTCAATTAAAAGCGAATAAAAATTTGCCTATTTGAATATTCTATCATACTAATATTGAAAATTTCTTAATAATTCATTGGTGACAATTATTGGCAGTTAAATTCAATGCATTGATTTAGAAATTTGCAGTATCGAAGTATGTTAATTATTAAATATGATGATATTTTCATTAAAATCGCTTACAAGTAGCAATTTTTTTTTTACAAATCGGGATCAAGATAAGTTTGTAGTATCATGTAGAATGGAATACGACTATTTTTAGTTGATGCTTTATTTGCATCGATTCAAATGCACATATACTAAGATCCGGTATTGAGCTTCAAGTATATTAGAATCACTACGATTTTAATATAAAATATTATTAATTTCATAATAATAATTAACACATTTTTAGTAAATGTGTTAATTGGTTAACTATTATAATTTTTTTAAAAAAATATTCATACAAAATGCACCTTTATGATACAATGTAATATAAACAAAATTATTTAAAAACTAAATAAATAAATAACTTTTTCTTTAATTTACAAGTTTTGTTCGAAAGAGACTTCTTTTGATTGTCTCTTCTTTATTTAGTAAGTGTATATCATTTAAAATTGGCAAATGTTAAACTGAAAACTACTGCGAATAAAATTCAAATAAAAAAAATAAAATAAAAAAATTATAATAAATTATTACTGGCTCGTGTTGACTACTCTCGTATATACATAGGCCAAGAAGAAACAGAAGATGGCTAAGATGAAGATGAAGATGGAAATATATATGAGAAGAATATAAGAATTTTGTCCAAGTGTTCCAATTAAATTCGAGTTTTTAGCATTCAAATAGTAATATATTTTCTTGTACAGAAGAGTACATTTTAAGATATTTATATATGTTGGATAGTTCGATTATCAAAATGAGGACAATGGCAATGGTTTTCAAAAAAAAAAAACTATAACTAAAGTCAATGAATAAAAAAATATAAAAAAATTAAAACTTATTCATACAATAAGAACGTTAAAGGATCCATGTTTCAGCTGATCTCTTTTAATTTTTTAATTTATTTCGATAATAGTAATTAATGATAACGAGATAAAGTTGTTAAATGATTTTTGTTTTTTGAAACATTTAAATGTCAAGGTGAAAATCGATTTATGATTTTGGCAAGCAAAATAAATAAAAACAAATTTTAAAAACATTGATAAGAAAAAAAAACAAACACATAAATTTTCCACATTTTTTTTTTTTTTTTTTTGAATAAAATTCAAAAAACTCAAAAAAATAACACAAATTTAATTATTTTTAAGGCAAATAAATAAATATTTTCTTGCTTTTTC